>CALNHX010001721.1:0-209411 GCA_940337035.1 Agriotes lineatus | reverse complement strand
TAAGGCACGAGTTAGTTACAATATTTTTTCTTGATCGTATCGTATTAAATTGAAGAAAATTTTATTTTATTGAATAACAAAAATTTGACGCTTAAAAGTTGTGACATTCATGGTAGCTTTAATTTCCTATACTAAAATTATTTATTAATAAAAAATCATACATTAATAAGGGGTATTAAAGAACCCATAAATAAACGATCAATGGAAAATATATTTTTTTGTATTCGCTCCCCAAACTGGTTACTTTGGAAACTGTCTAGGATCCTCAAAATGGCCATTTAGAGGCCTTGTACTTAAAATCGTCATGGCAACATTTTAGCGGACTCAAACATTAGTTGCCATGACGACTTTAAGTACAAGGCCTCTAAATGGCCACTTTGAGGATCCTAGACAGTTTCCAAAGTAACCATTTTCGCGCGGCCTCCTAATATAATGCCGCGTTAATGGTAATTGAAACTTCATATTATAATATTTGGAGAGCTAATACAAAAAAACGTTGTATGCAACACGTCCTCAAATGGCTTTAGAGGACTCATCTTCATATTACGGACTCGGTTGCGCTTCGCTCCGCCTCGTCCGGAAACATTACGACTCGTCCCCTAAAGCCTTGCTTTGAGGACTAGTTACATAAAGTACTATTATGATATAATAAACGATTTTAGTATAGGAAATCAAAGCTACCATGAATGTCAAATTTTTGTCATGCAATAAATTAAAATTTTCTCCAATTTAATAAGATACGATCAATGAAAAAATATTGCAACTAGCTCATGTGTTAATCGGCAGTTAAAAATTTAACAAATGTCTCGATTATTACTCGCTCTCATTAACACACTTATTTGTTTAATAACTATTATTTACCTCAAATTATTTTACTGAATTAATATAATAAGTATGTTACAAAAACACACCACTTTCAAAGAAAGGCAATCTGTTCGATTATTTATCAAAAAAAAATAATAATAAATGAGAACATGAATAAATATTTCTTTCTTTCTTTCTATAAAGTGCATCTTAATATCTATTTCCCAAAATGTACTAAAATTAAATTTAATATACAATCTATACGTTATAACCATACTTGTTTGCAAGATAAGATGAAGTGAGATTTGAGATACTGATCACATATCAGTCGGTACGATTTATATTACCCTTTTCAGTATTTTACATTGTGGATGTATAGCTTCTCCACATTTTGCTTGCACACTCTTTCACTCACTACTTTCAAGTATATAAAACATATTGAGCTCTTTCATTAAAATGTTTTGTATATAGAGTACCCCTACCATTGTATTGGTATAACTTTCTTATTAGAAAACATAAAAATCTGTAAATGGGTTTACACCGAACTTCCCTAGCGCAAATTAGATCAATTTGCAAATAAAAATAAATGTTGGGGTTTGAACCTGCCACATCTGCATAGCGATCGTAACCGCACCTGCGTAACAATCATAACTGCATCGATAAGTCGAACTGCGCCATGGAGCCTAATTGAAATGAGTGCGGTGCGGGCCTCTATTTAACGAAACGGGCTTATTGTTGAAACGTTTCTACTCTTTTCTGACATTATCCTGCATCGGTTGAGTCCTATTTTTGGCAAGTGTAAAGCCTGACCTATGTGAAAATGATTACATCCTTCTATTTCAAAATTAACGCAAAAATAAACAAAATGTTATTTTTTTAAGGTACTCACTCCGTATATATTTATTTGAAATTTTCACGGTTTCATGCCAGGTATATATAATGTGCAGTGTTGGCTAAGTACTCTAAAAAAGTAACTAAGTAAGTTAATCAGTTACTTGGCAAAAAAGTAACTGAGTAAGTTACTAAGTTACACAATTATAAAAGTAACTTGAATAAGTTACTAAGTTACCATAAAGTAACTCGTTATTTTTTAAGTTACCTTTTTTTATGAGAGGCTATTAATCTACATGCAATTACTATCAACTTAATATCAACAGAAACATATTTATAAACAATTGTTTATTAGCAAATATTCTATAAGATATAATATTTGTTACTAGTAAATTAGATTCCTAGTTCTACATTTCTGTCTGATTGCTTATGTATAAAATTTATTAGTTTTTAATAATAACTGCATTTCAAAATTTTTATGAGTTAATTTTGTACGTTTGAAGTGGAGAACGTCTTTTGCAGTGCTGAACAATCGTTCTACTGGAGCACTGATGGAAGGGAGGGCAGTATTATATTTAATAAATATTTCCCTAATCGTTGAAAATTTATCTAAAGTTGTTAAATTAGATGAATCGCACTTCATATATGTTTAAGTTTCCTCCATATTTTACTGTTTTGAGGGAAAAAAAATGGTGTTCTCCTTTGTCTCCATCATTATTTTGTGGACTGGGAAGTGGACGAACTGATGAAGTAGAAGCACAATTTTTTACTTCATTTTCTAATAATGTAACAGCGTTTTGTGTCTTTTAAACCGTTGAGCGTCATAAAAATATAAATGCGGCAATTCAAGTCTCCAGTTATGCCGTTACGGTTATTGTTAAATAACTGGATTAATAGTTTTGTCTTCAATTCTGTCATTTTAAAGTGGCATTATTATTATTATCTCTATAGTAGCAACCATAAGTAACTGTTTATATGTTTATATGCTAGCAAGTTGTTTTTAAATGGCTCGTGAATTAATAGTAGATTGTTAAGTTAAGTTAAGAAAAGTGAGAGTTTTCCAGCGAATGTAAAGTTTTACGTGAGCATGGAAGAATCACTTTTCCAATGTGTTGAACATGCAATTTTTTCGTGTAGGTAGTTGACAAAAATTTCTTTTTAAGTCATTTTGGTCAAAGTATGGAAGTGCAATGTTTACTGTACTGTAAAATATAAATAACCATTATACATTATAGACCTAACTTGAAAATGAATGAATCTGTTATTACGTCATGTAGTTTAAATTTAAATTGCAGTATCCTATAGCAGCTACATCTCGTATTCGGTTACTTATTTCAATTTTTTGTTAAAATATTGTTTCGTTATAGAGATATAGAGACGGTCAATGCATTTTCGTCTGAATTAGACCCCCCCCCCCCCACCTGCGCACAGGTGTTAGGAATGTACTTCTCAGTAATCCACATACCTGCTCAGACAGCTTCTAGTTGTTAAAGGATTAAAGATTATTGGAAAAAGCTGTCACCACCCAAATAGGATCCATCAAATATTATTTATGATCGACTAAGTACAAGAAAGTATTCCTGTGGTCGGTATTAGCATTTGCATACTAAAGCATTCGAAATTTCCACAAATTCTTCAGCTTCAGGTATAATTTCTTAAATATTACGAATTAAAAACCGAACATTTTAAAATATTTTACATTTGTAGCATAAAAATGTAACTTGTCATATTCAGTTACTTAAGGTACTAAATAATTGTAACGTGTTATAGTTACAATTACTGAAAATACAAAAGTAATTAAGTTACTGAAAAGTAACTAGTTACCAGTATCGAGTTACTTTTAGTTAGTTACTACCCAATACTGATAATGTGTATGCAAAATATCATCTTCCTCCGACAAATAGTTTTTGAGTTATACCGCCAACAGACAGACAGACAGACGGAATTGAGAAAACCTGTTTTTCGTCATCTAGGGACAAATGTGACGAAACTAAAAATGGATGATTTTTTGTGCCATTAAGCAATTGCTATATTTTGAAAACTGGCTCTATTCACAAGGTCACAGTAGGCAGGGTAGCTATATTAACTACATTTAAGTTGATTAGCTCAAAATTTATATCATGGTGTTTTATGATTGTGTAAAAATTCAAATTGTCACTCCTGCGAATATATCAGGCTGTCTTTATCTCAAATGAAATACACTGACTAGGTACGTAAGTATACACAGTTTGTGTCATTTAGATGTTTTACTTTTTTTAAATTTATTATAAATTTTTTCTTGATCTCACATCCTGGTATAACTAACAGAAATTTTTAAAATTCTCATTTAGTAAGATGTAGCCAAAAAATTATCTGTGCCTATAACAATCACTGTGAGAACTATGAGGGCCTTGTTTGTTCTTGTGATCTTCAACACTTTGTTTTGGAACGATCTTTTGACATGGCCTGCTGCTCAAAATATTTTCTCACTCTTACTAACATTAGATCTTACTATAAATGGTAGATGTAGATGCATTACATTAAGTTATGAACAGACTTCTGCTGAAGTTCTGGTCGTATCGTCGTACTGCAGCCCCAGCATAATTAAGGATAGATTTCAATATTGATATGTCAAAAAATAACTTGTATTCTAATATTAGCGGACATTATTAATAATTATAATGTATACCAAAAAATAGACACATTTATGAGAATTACATCTGCAACAATAATTGATCTAATGAAAACCAATAACAAAGAGCTACAACATTATGTTCACCTTAGTTCGAAAAGTGAGAAACATAGTATTTTAACAGTTACCTAATCTGTTTATACAGAATTTGTAGAAAACAAATAAAAGGATTTAAGAAATTTTGCAAACTTCAGTGAACTAAGTTTCAGTTAGACTTAACCCTTTAATGCACAAAATTAGTTTACAGAAAAAAAATCGTAATTTTAATTGGTATGCTTTCTTTGAGATGCCAGGAAACCGAAATACATTGTTTTTATTAAAAATCTATTTTCAGTTTTTCAAAAGATGCTGGTAAACCGTTCTACCCGTGAGCATTCAGGACAAAATATGTTGTCAATGGTAATTGTTATACCACTTCATAATATTGTCAAGATATTTATTTAGATGCTTGCTAAATTACTAAATAACATATAGCATTACCTACTATCAATGAAATACTTTTTTTTTCGTGTGAGAAATCAAAAGTTTCAATTATCGAAAAACTGGTACTTTGATCTCTTGGAAAATATAGGTACCTACTATTTTTTACTATTATTTCTTTCGTCTTAGCTACGAATACATTTGTGTACTGTTAATTCTTGTTATCCAGCAACCACGTAAACATATTGAAATCATGCATTTTTCGGCCTGGAAGCACATCTGAAAAGTGTATGTATATTTTTTTGTTGAATCGGAGACGAAATATGTATTTTTTTTATAGCGTGAAAACTTGCTATAAATAAAAATTAATTTTTGAAGTAGTCTCCTGGTAAAATTTCTAACAAATATCATTTTTTTTTACTATAGTTAGTAGCGACTATTTGATCACTTACAAAAAAACCTGCCTTGAACAGAAATAGCATACACTTTGCAAGAGGTTGCAAATAACATGTTACCTCAATGGACAAAGTAATAGCTATTTATCCACAATCATCTTATAATTGAAGTTTTATCCACACTTATGAACCGTCTAAAGTACCACTTTATCCACTAGTGGAATAATGAAATTACTTTATTCCACTAGTGGGATAAAGATAAAACCATGTCACTTACTACTGCATTGTTGGTAGCACTGTCAAGCTATGCCAAATTCCAAATTTGTAGGTTAAGTTTTGCGTCAATCTGTGTCAAATAACAAACAAAAACTGCAAATGTCATTTATAAGAAAGGAGATCCTGGTGATTTGTCCAATTATTGACCGATAGCATTGTTATCTTCGTTCTCTAAAATAATTGAAAAAATTATAGCATTTCGTATATTAAATTTTTTGCAAAAACATCGTGTACTTTCCAAAAATCAACATGGCTTTAGAGAAGAGCACTCTATTAAGACTGCCCTTATAAAAGTTTATTAGAAAACATTTATGATAATCTAGAAAATGGCAGGCGTGTAATGACGTTTTTGCGGATCTCTCTCAAGCATTTGATTGCGTAAATCATGATATACTTTTAGATAAGATAAAAAATTTTGGCCTGCATGGTAAAATCAATAATTTATTAAAATCTTATTTGTCGAATAGTGAACAATTAGTTAGTTTTTCTGGGGTAAAATCTGGAAAACTTGCACTTAAAGTAGGGGTTCCGCAGGAAAGCGTTCTCGGTCCACTGCTATTTCTTCTATATATTAATGACATCGATTTCACCTTAACCTGTAAATTTACCTGTTTTGCTGATGACATAACATTATTAATATCGGAAAATTTCCGATGAAAATATTGTAGATAAAGCTGATTTTGAAATTAGAAATTTATTAAACTTCTTAAAAATTAATGAGCTAACGGCAAAGAGCATATAATTAGTGCTCTTTGCTAACGGTCAATCTAGATAAAACTATGATGATGCAATTTTTCACAAAAAAATTCAAATCTAATCATGATCGTACATTAGAAGTAGCCAATAAAACGATTACAAATGTTAAAAATTTTTAAATTATGGGGCATTAATCTGGATTTCTCTTTAAAATGGAATCATCATATAAATGCTATCTGTAAAAAACTATCAAGCACTTGCTTTGCTCTTAATAGAATTACTCATTTTGGTGATATCAAGACTTGCAGAACTTTTTATTGTTCAAACTTTGAATCAGTTCTTGGATACGGTATCATGCTACCAATCTAAATCGGGTGTTTGTCATACTGTCATACAAAAGAGAGCCATTCGCAATGTATTTAATTTACAGAGACGGGAGTCATGCAAAACCGTTTTCATCAATCACAGTACTTTAACTCTTATTAGTATCTACATACTAGAAATTTTAATGTATGTTAATTAAGTCTAATATTAGTAAATTCAAATTTTTAAACAAGCACCATCAATATAGCACTCTTTACAACCGTCCTTTAGAGCATCAAAATCATCGCCTTCAATTATATAAATCCAGTCCTTGGTATATGGGTACGGTCCTCTATAATATACTACCTGTTGTCTTAAAACATGTACCAGCAAGACATTTAAAAAACGCCTTTTATATGCTCGACGAGTTTTTAAAATTTAAATTCTAAACTAAATTGAGATGCAATAAACATAATGTAGTTAACCTGTGATAAATTTAGGTAGTTGTACGCTGTTTTAATTTTAAGCATTTTATATAATACACTTTATTTAATTCCTTAGGGAACTTTTACTATTAACTTGTGTATTTCTACGTTGTTTTAACTATTACATGTACACATTTTTGCAATTTTAAGTAAGCTTTTTTGTGACATCCTATTATCATTGTCTCATCGAGAGGACTAATAAATTTATTATATTACTAGCAGTCCAGTGAGACAAATGCCTCATTTAATAAAACAAAAAAGACCGTTTTGCAAATAGTACGCGTATTAAACAAAAACTGTACCCAGACCTGGAAGGTGTCAAAGTGGTTGCCTAACCGATCGATGTTTTAAGGCGCAGAGGATCGCAGCTCTGTTTGGTTGCTGAAACATTTTTATTTAATAAGCGTCGTATTTGAAAAACGGTCTTTTTTGTGATTTCTCAAAAACCGGAAGTGTCACATGACTGAAATTCGGTTCCTGACCTGACATGACCATTCCAAACATATCTTTCATAACTTTTTTCTCTATCTCTTACGGTTTGGCTGCTGAAACAGCGTCCCGGACAGACAAAACTGCGTCCCAGACACGTCCATTAGATAAAGGCTAGTAGAATATGCTCTTGAAGCAACGGCCCACATTTTTGTTACACCCTGAATTTTTATTGTGTAGGATAAAAAATACTGTGAACCACGGTGGAAAAATAATTTTCTGGGTCTTACGAGAAATCGCTAGGGAAGTCATCAATTGTTTTAAGACTTGTAGGGAGCGGGGCGACAGGTAAGCGTTATATAACTTACAAAGTTGGTTAAAATGTAATTTCGTGATTTAAAAAGAAATTGTACTCCTCAGCACTGAAGTTCCTTTTTATCCTTCAGTGTGGTTTATTTGTCTTGGCCCTACGGGCCTCTGAAACTAGATCTACATTAGTGATAAAAAGCTCAACTTCTGTGCCTTGGTATACAAACCACTATTACTACAAACTTTCGATGTTCTCAAAGTGGAACACTAACAAAAAGGAGAAAATTCTAGCCTGAAGAGAATTACAGAGCATTTAGAAATTTCCTAGTTTCAATTACAGCTTTCTAATTTTATTTGCTAATGGACAAGATCTAGGCATGCAGAGTATCAGGTACCTTAGACACAGACTGCTGTGGTCATGTGATGAAAGTCCAACATTAAAATAAAACCCATTTTAACTTCTTGTGGATTTGATTTATTGTTAATTACTTTAATAAATGCCAAAAAGACTGGATGTACAAATCAAATCTTTGGTGATACATCGTTCACAACAAAATACAAAGCATTGTCTGCAATAATAAATTAATACTGTGAAAAATATCAGGAATGCAATAAAAACTGACTTAATCGACTTCTTCGATAGTTGGTCCAGCACCGCCAGCACCAGGGGTTCCGCCTGGGGCTGCGCCTCCGGCCCCAGGGAATCCACCAGGCATACCACCGGGCATTCCAGCGGCACCACCAGCCCCTTGGTACAGCTTAGTGATAATGGGGTTGCAGATGCCCTCCAGCTCCTTCTGTTTGTGTTCATATTCTTCCTTTTCGGCCAGCTGGTTGGCATCCAACCAAGCAATGACCTCATTACATTTCTCCATTACTGTGTTCTTGTCGGTTTCGCTGAGCTTCTCCTTGAGCTTGTCGTCTTCGATGGTGCTCTTGATGTTGAAACAGTACGACTCCAGAGCGTTCTTGGCAGAAATGGTGTTGCGTTGCTTTTCATCTTCAGAGCGGTACTTCTCGGCATCATTAACCATGCGCTCGATTTCCTCCTTGCTGAGACGACCCTTATCATTTGTAATTGTAATCTTGTTCTCTTTGTTGGTGGACTTCTCAATAGCAGTTACGTTCAAGATACCGTTAGCATCAATATCGAAAGTTACTTCAATTTGGGGGACACCACGTGGGGCGGGAGGGATGCCAGTCAGCTCGAACTTTCCAAGGAGATTGTTGTCCTTAGTCATAGCACGCTCGCCTTCATAAACTTGAATCAACACTCCAGGCTGATTATCGGAATAAGTTGTGAAGGTTTGAGTCTGCTTGGTGGGAATTGTGGTGTTGCGTTTAATCAGAGCAGTCATCACACCACCAGCAGTCTCAATACCAAGCGACAAAGGCGTAACATCAAGCAGCAGCAGATCTTGCACTTCCTCAGATTTGTCTCCGTGCAAAATGGCAGCTTGTACGGCTGCACCGTAGGCCACAGCTTCATCAGGATTGATGGATTTGTTCAGTTCTTTGCCATTGAAGAAGTCTTGCAACAATTTTTGCACCTTGGGAATACGTGTGGACCCACCAACCAGAACGATGTCGTGGATTTGAGCCTTGTCCATCTTGGCATCACGTAACGACTTCTCGACAGGCTCCATGGTAGACCGGAACAAATCAGCATTCAGCTCTTCAAAACGAGCACGGGTAATGGATGTGTAGAAATCAATCCCTTCAAATAAGGAATCGATTTCAATACTGGCCTGTGTAGAGGAAGAAAGTGTGCGCTTCGCTCGCTCGCACGATGTTCTCAACCGGCGTACAGCTCGTTTGTTCGACGTCAAATCCTTCTTGTATTTCCTTTTGAACTCCTGAACGAAATGATTCACCATACGGTTGTCGAAATCTTCACCTCCCAAGTGAGTGTCACCAGCCGTGGACTTCACTTCAAAGATACCATCTTCGATGGTGAGGATGGAGACATCAAAAGTGCCACCGCCCAAATCGAAAATGAGCACGTTTCTCTCGCCTACGCCCTTCTTGTCCAAGCCGTAAGCGATGGCGGCGGCGGTGGGCTCATTAATGATACGCAGGACGTGCAGGCCGGTGATTGTGCCAGCGTCCTTGGTGGCTTGGCGCTGCGAGTCGTTGAAATAAGCAGGAACTGTGATGACGGCATTGGTTATGTTTTTGCCTAGATAGGCTTCGGCAGTCTCTTTCATTTTGGTCAGGACCATGGAGCTGACTTCCTCTGGGTAAAACGATTTGTTCTCGCCTTTGTACGCCACTTGGATCTTGGGCTTGCCTCCATCGCTAATAACCTCGAAGGGCCAATGTTTCATGTCGGCTTGTACAGTTTGGTCTTCGAACCGACGACCAATAAGACGTTTGGCATCTGCAGAAAAGAATATGAAACGTAAATTTTCTTTCCTAATACAGATTTGAAGGAGCATAAACATTGAATTGCTTCAGATTATTTTCATAATCACTACATGATCATAGACTCTAGTCTTGGCATTATAAAGGTTGTTATCATCATATAAACTTGTTTATACAGGGTGTCTTCTCAAAAAATACTGACAAATTAGCAGGAGTTAAAGAGGACATCAAAACATTTTTTGTCGACATACAAATAGGATAAAGCAATTTACATTTCTGGTTCGTATCACAAGATTAAAAATAGAAGTGGAAAAAGCTTGGACAATTTCAGGCTGTCCCACAATAATTCTTGAAAAAATTTTTATTTTTGGATATCGGTATGTTAACAACAAAGTGTTTTGTTTTGGGGTCTTCTCTAACCCCTCCAAAGTAATCTGCATCTTTTTGGAAAACCCTATATGTACAACACCAGTTAGCAACAAATGCAATCCACCACACAATTGCATCTCACGAGACCTTTTTTCTGAAAGTTCTGAATACAATACATTTAATTTTGACTGAAAATGATCACTTAATGTGCAATTTTCAAATCTTAACAAGTCATTATCAACATGTGAATGTAAAAAAATATTCTATGAAGCTTATCTTTATCTAAATCACTCCAGTACTAAGCTAATCAGTTATATCGCCAGTTTCACTTTTTCCAGTTAATTCTATGATCTTTGGGTTTTACATAAAACACTTTCTGAATACTAGACGCTGTGAACCATCATAACATTTCAGGTTAGGTAGAACAGTGCTAAGCCCCAATTTATTCAAATCGTCATGCAGCTAAGAAAGAAATCTGCTTTTGGAGGATTGCCGCTTGATTCTTCAATTCATTAGTTTGTTCCTTTTAATGATTTAATCAAACGGAACGGTGAGACATGCAAGCCTCGGTTCAATCAATAAATTTTTGCCATTTTGATTTGTTCGTTTTGGATAAACAGCAGTCAAATTGAAATATTTGGATTTATAGCCAACTTTAAAACTCTTACATTTGTTTCAAAATCTAAACACGATTGAGAAAAGTTACTTCAGTGTCCATATATATATTATACAATAAACTCTCGTCATAAAATTCAAAATTTTGCAAGTAATAAATGCCCATCAATCAGAAATATATTTAGTGAATTTCCGAACTCCAATAAAAACTTAAAACGCTGCTCAACTCTGGCATCAAGCTTGTTCCCCGTTACACTGTGTAACTGCATTAGATTTAAAATAGGCGTAACTTCTCAAGCATGGATTCTCATGCCGTTTGAATTTACTAGGCTTAAAAAGATAATTCGCATTAACGAGGGCTCTGCAGAGTGGTTTGCTAACTAGTAGCGTACATAAGCAATATCAAAACGGCCAATATGAATTTCAACACCTGAGCAAGAACTATACATACCAAAAATTGTGTTATTGGGGTTCATGGCGACCTGGTTCTTGGCGGCATCTCCGATGAGCCGCTCTGTGTCTGTGAAAGCCACATAGGATGGAGTGGTTCTGTTTCCTTGGTCATTGGCAATAATTTCGACCTTGCCATGTTGAAAGACTCCTACACACGAGTAGGTTGTACCCAGATCAATACCAACTGCTGGAGCTTTAGCAGCCATCTGCAAGCAATAAACCGATTTTACAACCTTGGCCTCGCAACTCTACTGGGACGATTTGCCACAACGTGGTTTAGGGCAATGGCGGCTCATGAAGCGTGAATAAGCACTTCAGCAGACGGACTTGCTTACGTTATTTGTGATGGAAATTTTTGACACATGCACACTGAGATATGGATTTAATAAAACGGCTCTTACCTTTGGAATAAATTAAATATTAATTACTATATTGCAGGCAAAACTTCGCTGAACTTGTATATCGCACAGCCTGATAGCTCAGCGTCAAATCGGACGAGCTCGCCTCGCACTGAGCTTTTATACGGAGGTCACTCGGTTTCCAGAATATTCCATCGTGCGACCAATCAGCGGCGTGCGTTCGTAACCGACTTTGTTCAGATTGGCGGAAGACGAACGTTCTGGAACGCGTCGTGACTGCAGTGTGGACTTTTGACCACTTTTATGCTGACTTTATACATTGGAATTGCGTATTGTTGCATCAATAAATAATAAATATATTTTATTCAGATTTATAGCAAAAATACGTATTCAAAAAACGCGTATATGAGAAAATTGGTAGGCGGGAAAATAGTTCGTTGGGACGGCGGGAAATACGAATTGTTCTAGCATCAAGCTTGACCTAAATATCGTTCCGCATCTCAAAATTAAGCAACCTATTTATGTAAAAAAAAAATAGAAACGTTTAATGCATGGTAGTTTTATTAATTAATTATTGCACGTGGAAATATCTGTTCACATTTTAATAAATTGGTAGCCAGGAAAATAACTTGTTGGCATAGCGGGAAATACGAATTGTCTTAGAACGGTAAACCATAATTTTCGTTCTATACCTCAAAATCAACCAACGTGTACCAGGAGGAGCACAATGTAAAATAAAAAGAATGGTGATTTCTGATTTACACGAACTTTCCGTAATTGGAAATCATGAGTAATAACACGATGACGCTATTCCTCGTCAAGGTTATTAAGTGCGTCGCCAAGTTCCCATATCTCTAATTATCAATATCAACGAGAGACGTGTGGTTTTCCTATAAAGTATACGTTGTAAATGTAATATCTAATATCTACACGAGACACGCCAAGCCGATATGATTCGTGGAAATGCATCCACACTTTTTGTTCCCTTTCGATATTTTTCCACTATTATAACTTATTAAGATCTCACTGGGTATTTTTCTGTGGTCGACGCAGACCCATCGATTATTTTTGAGAAAATTAACTAAAAATGATTTTGGTTAACTGTTGGGATAAAAGTTCAGTTAGTGCTAATATTTTCTTCCACTTTTAAATGTTGAGGTTTCCTGTTTGGTTATTTTATTATTACAATGATAAGGAAAATATGTTGATTGAATATAATTTTAGTAATTTTTGTACTTTCCCTTTAAATGCCTCCTGTTAATTTTCCTGCTCAAGTCGCAACAACAAAATGTAAAACAGATAAACGACTAGATAGTTATTAATGAGATTGATATCCAAGACCGATTAATTTTGTTTAGTTGTAAATATTTTCCTGATCTTTACTTATGCTGGAATATGTGCTTTAGTTAAATTATCTTTATAAATTAGTTTACTTTTAATATTGAAATCGTTTATTTTAAAAAGGGTCTAAATCAAACTTGAATAGGTTACCAGGCGTATAAAAAAAATGTTTGCACATGACGACTTTGATCTGTGCACCTAAGGCTTGGAGTAGGTGTGCTTACTTCAGAAAAAGGTCCCAAGCTAGTTGAATCGCCAGCAAATATGGCAATTTTAAACTAAATAAATATAAAGCCCGCTATTTAAGTATGGCCCAACGAGAGGGAGTGCTAATAGAGCGAAATAATAAAGCCACTGGCCGCTGAATTTATAGAAGATTAATATAATTAGTTAATACAGTTACACTTAATCTTCCTATTCTAATTATATAAATAATTGCTTTGTGTTTGTGATTTTTCAAACTATTATATTTCACTTTTTTTAGTGCTTTTTTGTCTTTGCTTTCTATTCACCATAATTTATCAACCCTTTTCTTGCTTGAGTCGTCATTTTTCCATCTTTCATTATTTGTTTTAGTAGTAGTTTTTTTTAGTTTTCATATGTTTCCCTGAGTCTGGCGGACTTGATTTGTTTTTTAGCAAGAAACGTTGTTAACAAGCTCCTGGGTCTATGCTTTTGGTTTTTGATGGACTCACTGTTATATTTTCTTCTGTTTGCATTGTGCTCTTGTACCTGCTCTGGTGATCTTTCGTTAACTGTTCTTTTACGTCCAGGTTTTTCCTCTTGTTTATTTTTTTTACATCTGCATTTTTTCCTCTACTGTATTCTTCTTCAATGTGTTTCGTAACTCTTTTGCTATAAATTTTTCATCATTTATTACAAGTTTATTTCTCCAAATTCTAGCATTACAGCCTTTTGTTCTCTTCAAGTAAATTGAACCAGGACGGGCCTGTGTTTTCTCTTAAACATTCCTGTTCTTATACCTACCGCTTCGATATGTACAAAAAATAGCTAAAATGAATTATGCACCAAGTGAATTGGAAAGATACAAAGTAGATATCACCAGGGACGGCCCTAGGGTGGTGCGAACGGTGCCACCGCACCGGGCCCCCCCATAGGCGGGCGCCGATAATGCAAAAATAGATCTACTACCCAAAACATAAAACCCAAGTACCTGAATACCACTTAACCCTACCCGCCAAAATAAGAGTAGTATATAATTTTTGTTTACGAATTAAAAATCTGGATTTAGCATTAAATAACAGTATCAGTTTTGAAAAAATACATTTCATATTCTCTTTTGACCATCGAAATAAGTTAGCAACATAAGTTAAGGTGGGGTTCCATCACTTGCTTATTTATAGAGACATTCTAAGCATACTCTTCTGGCAAGCAAAGGGAGTTACGTGTGAGGTCCCAAAAAATGGGGGGAGGGGGGTGAGAGGCGCCACAATGAGATTTTGCACCACCTGAAAAAACCTGCTAGGGCCGCCCCTGGATATCACAGAGCTACAAGAGATAAGATGGCAGGGAAAGAAAGAAGTGAATAAAAAAAGAATGTAATGTTTTATTCAGGGAAAGAAAACAAAGGATTAAACAAGACAGGATTAATAGTGTAGAGAGATTAAAAAACATGATCATACAATTCCAACCAATAAATGATAGTTAGGTACTTAAGAATAAAAGGAAAATTAGCTAATATTTCTATAGTAATATGCACCCACAGAAACTCCTTATGATAATAAAATACATAGGTTTTATGAAGAATTGCTGAAAGTAACAGAAACTATGAAGGAAAAACACAAACACGATACAATTATGATAATTGGAGATTTCAATACTTAACTGAGAAGGGAAAGATACTACAGAAAAATAACTGGAAAATTTACGCTACACCATCATACTAACAATAATGGATAAAGACTTTGCAACTTTGCTGAAGAAAGAAACCTTATACAGTGAGCAAATTAAGTACGGAAAGGGTGGTATTATTTGAATACGGCCATAGATAGAACTGTGAAATTTGGTATAGAAGTAAAACATACGGTTTTCTACTAATATTCGTGGTTCCAATTTTTTTATCAATCGTTGCGACTGCAGCACGGCCAACTTGATTATTTTTTTTAATTGAAATGGGGGTCGAAAGTACCATCATTATAAAGCTGTTTTGTGTAGAATCCAACGATGTAGCACTTGATATGGCAGTTTTGAAAAATAACTTCAGAATACACTTAGTAAAACAAATAAGAGATAAAAGCCATGAACATGACATTCAAGTACATGTTATGCATAGATTTTAAAAACCGTTTATAAGGTTAACAGGGAAATGCTGCTATGTAATATGGACTAACTAAATTTTCCTCCAAGCTTAATCCAGTTAACAAGAATGGCGCTCATGAAATGACAACAGGAATAAAAACCATAGATGGTGTAACGGACATTTGAAATTTATTCATTTGTTAGGCAAGGTGGTGCATTGAAGGCCACATTATTTAATATAGAATGCATAAGCAGGAAAATAAATGCCCACAAAGTAATAAGTAAGAACTATTCCCAAATAATTGTATACGCAGACGATCTAGTGATTTTAACAAGAACATTACACAAATAAAAGGAAGTATTCAGCAGAATTGAAGAAGGTGGTACAGAGGTGTAGAAGAGAAACAGAGGGCATGTGCTGGGGTAGCATGTTTAATATAGCAAGGAAAGGTTGAAGACATATGAAACAGGGAATATATAAACGAAAGAATATTAACAGTGAACATGAAAGTAGGAAAAGACATCATAACATTGATAATTGTGTATGTACCCTTCATGGATGCAAGAGCAGCAAAGAAAAAACTATAAAAATTATATTTACAAAAAACGGTAACATCTGAGGAATTTAAAGAACAAAAGAATAGGGTCAAGGTGATTATCAAAGAAGCAAAGCAAAAATCTTCGGAGATATTTGGCAAGATTCTGGAGAATAGCAGCCGAGATAACCAAAAATTATTTTACAAAGTGCTTAAAAGTTGTAGAAGTAAATTTGAAATAGGTAAAGTTGAAACAAATGAAGGACAGGAAAAGTGATATAGTAACAGATGAAGACAAAATAATGGACAGGAGGCGTGAATATTTTTGTCAACTACTAAATGCAGATGAGCAAGAAGCGGAAAACATAGAAAAGAATATAGATAAAGTAACAGCAACCCAAAAAATAGTAAGGATAAGTGAGATAAGTATGGAAGAAGTAATTGAAATGCTGAATAAAGTATATAGGAAAAAAAGGGGACCAAAGAGCTAAATGGATTATTTAACCAGGTATGGCAAAACAAAAACGATCCTAGAAGCATGGAATATAGCAAGAATACTGCCTATTCATAAGAAAGGCGATGCCAAAAAATGTACCAATTACAGAGGAATATCCATTCTATGTATAGCATTAAAAATCAAAGAAAGTATATTAGATAAGAAATTAAAAGACGTAGTGGAAACTCGATTGTCAGATGTAGAAAGTGGCTTTAGATCAGCACACAGTGTGCAGGATCATTTATTTACAATACAACAAGTGGCTGAAAAGATGACGATAAAAGAAAAGTCAGTATACGTATGCTTCCTCGATTTAAAAAAAAAGCCTTTGACAAAGTTAATAGAGAAATTATGTGGGAAAGTTTAAAGAAAATTGAAGTAGAAGATCTCATAGAAGCTATAAAAGGTGTATACGTGAAAATTAATAACCTAATGAGAATGCAGAATAGAATGTCAGAAATATTTAAAAATAACGAAGGAGTAAGGCAAGGCGGAGTACTAAATCCTCTATTATTTTTATGTACAACGGATGAAGTGATAAAAGAGTGAGCGATGAGAATGGCAAAATGCGTGTTGGTCTATAAAAACCTGCTACCAGTAAATGTAGAAGCGAGTGCCTTCACAGATGATGTCGTTTTAATTGCCAATCTGAAAAAGACCTAGAGAAAAACTTAAAAGTGTGGATAGAAGTACTTGCCAAATTTAATTTAGAAGTGAACATAGAAATTAGTGAAATTTATGTGGAATAGAAGAAAACAATTATAATAAACTGAAATTTCTAGGATAGTTAGCTTATGTGTGTAGGAATACATATCAAAAAAGTTTTCACCCCCAAGGGGTAAGCTTCATCCCTCTCTCGCCCCCTTTAGGGACACCGCACTGGTTTTTTTACAATATCTTTTAAATACTTTATCTTAGGGAAAAAACATAATTATATAAAAAGTTTTGTCACAAAATTCTGTACAAAAAAGATTCTAAGGTATGAATCGATATTTTTATTACTTTTTATGTTATTAAATTGTGACGAAAAAGATCGTCAAATATTTGTAAATTGGTTGAAGCAACACTCACCCTTCGTTACATCCAATTTGATAACCTTGTCAAGTGGTACTGACAATATTAATTGTTGCAAAGCAAGAGAAATCGGGAAGCAATCTATGGATAAACTCATAAAAGAAGGAGGCACGTTTGGTACATTTAAGTTGAAGCGTAATAACATGGTTAAACCATTAACATTTATAAACTCCGTATCAAAAACCAAGGATAAAAATATGATACAGATTGATTCTACTCAATTATTCCAAAGAATAGTCTGCACTGTGCGCACAGCGCCTGGATTAAAAAATTGTTTTGCCTTTGAACTTGCGGCGGTGCCTTTATCAATATTTGATAAAAGAGGACTGATGAGAAAAACCAAAAAGTCATCAATGTATCAAATTTTCAAATCCGTACCAGAACGTCCATTTGATGTCGCCAACTTTGAGTATGCGATTGATGGCGGAAATCTAATTCATCGTGTTGTATGGCCGAGTCAGGGCACATTTAAGGAGATTTACAGCACATACGTAAAATTTGTTCGAAGGCATTATGGGAAAAATGTCAGAACTGTTTTCGATGGTTACGGTAATAATCCTACCAGCACAAAAAGTATTGACCGCCAACAGAGAATTTTAACAAGAACATCTTCCAAAGTTATTTTTGAGCAAAATACGCCAATTACTGACCCTAAAGAAAAATTATTAAGCAATCTTGCCCAACAAAGAACGATTGATTTCTCAACTAATTCAGACCTTTTAAAATGAAGAGATACAAACTATAACTGCGGATGATGATGCTGATACAGTAATAGTTCAAACTGCTATTTAAAAAAAATTAAATCTAAAACGGTCATAATTGTAGGACAAGATGTCGATCTTCTTACCTTAATTATTGCCCTAACGCCAACTGAAAAGGATATTCGACTACTAAGAAAGGCCCAAGGTAATATAAAAGCAAGAATTTATAGCTCTAAAGATTTACAGTTGTCAAATGTTATTAAGAACTCCAGAGAAACAGTTCGTTTTGCTCAGCATTTAGTGGTAGTGACACTACATTTGTTTTTTTTTAAAAAGGCAAACTCCAAACTACAAAGTTACTAAACTCGAAAACAAATGTATAAGAAGTTGTTAAAACCTTTAGCAAACCAAATGTTACAAAACAGGATATTACTAGGACTGGGAAAAAATTTACTCTTGCACTATACAGGGTGTAGAAATGCTTTACGCACCATAGGGATTTCAATGGTAATTTCTTCATATGAAAATATTTGCTTCCCTAATTATTTTAGAGCAAACTTGTATGGAAGTTTTTTGTAGAGAAAAAAATTCTGTATCCATTTACGCCAGAATTTGTCATTTTACATTTCGGAAAACCGAAAATTTATAGAAAAAAATTACCATTTTTAGACAAATCAGTGGTGCCTTGAAATTACTGAAGCATCTCAAAGCATCAACAAATTAGTTTGCTGTTTATTTGTTTGCATCTGTCAAATGTAACGGCAACCAAATAAACAGCAAACTAATTTGTTGATGCTTTGAGATGATTTAGTAATTTCAAGGCACCACTGATTTGTCTAAAAATGGTAATTTTTTTCTTTAAATTTTCGGTTTTCCGAAATGTAAAATGACAAATGCTGGCATAAATGGATACAGAATTTTTTTCTCTACAAAAAACTTCAATACAAGTTTGCTCTAAAATAATTAGGGAAGCAAATGTTTTCATATGAAGAAATTACCATTGAAATCCCTATGGTGCGTAAAGCATTTCTACACCCTATATAAAGCAGAAAAAAATTAAACGTCAATAAATCATCAGAGGTATGTTCTGTTTAACACCTCGGTTGGCAATTCTAGTCAAACGATTACTTTTGCAAGGCTACCCCCGACGTTTGCAGCTTTGCAACAACATTCGTTTCAGGTTTACCACCAAATTCAGGCTTGGCATGGAAATATTTTACACCCAGAAGAATGGGGATGGAAGAAATCAGGTGATATTTTAATACCTGTTTTGACTACTGAAGCACCAGCTCCCTTATCAATTTTAAAGTTAATTTCGTGTGCCTGCAAAATGGAATGCGGTAAGCGATGCGGATGTTTCAAGGTTGGTTTAAAATGTTCGGTTATGTGTATGAACTGTCACGGACAAGGATGCTTTAATGCGGAACGTACCAACAAAATTGAATTTGAGGAAGGATAAATGCATTTAGTGGATTAGGCCTCAAGGGGAAACCACATAAAAAAACGCGTCGGCAAACACTACCTCCTGGGTGGTGTGGAAACGAGTTTGGTTTAGGAATCGCTAATGATTATTTTTGGTTCTTATTAAATTCTATACAATCTAAGCGAATGCTACAAAACAGAATATTACTAAGGCTGGATAAATATTGTGTTGCCATCCAAAAGCGTTTTTGTTACCTACCCCTAAGTTTGCGGTCGATTAATGTAAAAACCCTTAATAATCTGCAAATGATCTAGGTATAGGACATGTTTTATAGAAAATTTTATTCTGAATATTTTTCAATACCTCTATTTTTGTCATAGAACATCACATTTACAGGATATTATAGAAAAACCAGCGCGGTGTCATTATAGGGGTGAAAAAGGGATGTAGCTCACCGGATAAGGATGGGAACTTTTCGATCCTGTATTGCTACCCCGAGTAACTGACAATCCAGAAAATATCAGCTTATTATAAATTTTGTCTTCTATTACTTCCTTTTACCGTAAAGGAAGTATTGGATTCACCCCAAAAATTCGAAATTGAGTTTTCAACAGATCTTCACGTTTTAGAGTCCCCTGATCCCAAAAAACATATTTTTTTTCATTGGTCTGTGTGTCTGTCTGTCTGTCTGTCTGTCTGTCTGTCTGTGAACAGAATATCTCAAAAACGAAAAGAGGTATGGCGTTGAAACTTCATATATAAGTTTTGTGTACTATGTAGATGAGACAGCAAGCTTTTTAAAAAAATCGCATAACCGGAAGTAGGTGTTTACTCTTGTGATTTTTTAGTTTTTTTCGATTTTTTCAAAAACGGCTCTAACGATTTTTTTCAAACTTTACATTTTTATTACATTTTTAATGTGCATTAACGTGAGATAGGTGATTTTCCAGTTGAATACTTCTAAAGTGGGTTTCTTTTGTTTTTTTTTCTATTTTTTTTATTAACTCCTATTTTAAATAGAACACCCGGTATATTATTACATTTTTGAATTCTGCTTAAGATTTTAGAGAAAATTTGTCTCTTCAACTAACGCTCTATTTTGTACCGTTTTTGTAGAATTCGTAATTTTTGAAAATTTTTGACAAATGCTTAAAAATTAAAAATTAAATATTTAACTAATTATAACATCACTGTAAAAGGAAGTTGTGTGAGTGTATCACACCAGATTTTTTTTGCTAATTTTCGTGTACTAACATTAACAAAACAAAAGTGATGGCTCTAACAAATAGTGAGTCTGAAGTGAAAGTGGAATTTAAAGGTACAGCTATTAAGCAAGTGAGGGAACTTCAAAATCTAAGAGCTACCATTAGCTGCAATGGAACCAACAAAGCCGAAATAAGCAGCCGCACACAATCAGCAACTCGAGTGTAACTACCATGCTTTATATAGAAACTTCCTGAACAATAAAGAAATTACAAGAAAAATGTGTATAAAACCCACAATATCCTGTATGGCAGCGAAAATTGGGTAACAAATGAAACACACAAGAAGAGATTGCAGGCCGCAGAAATGAAATATTTACGGAAAGTACTTGGACTGAAGGTAATAGACAAAAAATGAAATGAAAACATCAGAATAGAATTAAATATACAATCACTAAGAAAAAAAATGAGAGGAAAGAAAACAAATTGGAATGTGTAGGACATCTAGTAAGAATGACAAGTGAAAAAGGTATGGGAGACGAGAGCAGTAGGAAAAAATAGAAGAGGAAGACCTATAGGAAAAACGTGGAGTAAAAATGTGGAAGAAATATTACGTAGGCGAGGTATGGAATGGAATAAAGGTAAATTCAAGGCAAGAGATAGAAAAGAATGGTGTAAATTTGTCAAAAAACAGCAGCGAAACGGGTAAGAGAAGGTAATCCTCGACACCCCCACGGGTACAAGAGGAACAAGATTATGTATGTATACAGACAAGATGACATTAAGTAGCATATTGAAATTGGCCACAGAACATTTTATGCTTATAAATAACAGTTAAGCAAAAAGAACTTAAGTAAAAGAACAAAAGTAAGATTGTAGTACAGAACTCTAATAAGTCGAATTATATATTCGGAAGAAACAAAATGTGTAAATGAAAAAGAAGAAGAACAACTATGAGTCTTGGAAAGAAAAATTATGCAGAAAATATTTGGTCCAATTAAAATAAATGAAATAGAAATTAGATTACGAATGAACCATGAGTTAGTAGAGAAAATGGAAGGATACAATATTTTTAAAATCATCAATTCTCAAAGAATAAAATGGTTTCGTCATGTGTTACGAGGGGATAACAATAGATGTATGAAGTCAATTACACTGTGAAAACCAACAGACACACAACATAAAGGGAGACCATAAAAAAGATAGTGATATCAAGTTATACTTGACTTGATAACAATGAAGATCAAAGATTGGACAAGAAAAAAAGAAGACAGACTAGAATGGAGGAAAATAGTTGAGACAGCCAGAACACGTGGAAAACTATAACAATTAAATCGCAATATCTTATAAATAAAGGAGAACGATCCAAACGTGTGTGTCCGTCACGACCAAGAAGACTATAGTGTTCTTGGTCACGACAATTGCAGACGCAATGTCCCCCTTCGCGTTTACATGCATTTCCCGTCGCCTCGATTTCGCGACCGGGGTGGAGCCCCGAGTGTCCCCCTGGAGAGGAGCGAAGCCCCCAGGGCCCCTTGGAGAGGAGCGGAGCCCCGATGGCTCCCTTGGAGAAGGGCGAAGTCCCGGGGGCCCCCTTGGAGAGGTGCCGAGCGCCAAGGGCCCCCTTGGAGAGGGGCGAAGTCCCGAAGGCCCCCTTAAAGAGAAGCGGAGTCCCAAGGGCCCCTTGGAGAGGAGCGGAGCCCCGATAGCTCCCCTTGGAGAGGGGCCGAGTCCCGAGGGCCCCCTTGGAGAGGGGCGGAGTCCCAAGGGCCCCCTTGAAGAGGGGCGAAGTCCCGAGGGCCCCCTTGAAGAGAAGCGGAGTCCCAAGGGCCCCTTTGGAGAGGGGCGAAGTCCTCGAAACCCCGAAGGCCCCCTTAGAGAGGGGCGGAACCCCTGGAGCCCCGAGGGCCCCTTTAGAGAAGGGCGAAACCCCTGGAGCCGCGAGGGCCCCCTTGGAGAGGAACGGACCACCTAGGGGCCCTTGGAGAGGGGCGGAGCCCAGTGAACCCCCTTGGAATGGCCCAACGTAATAAGCCTAAAAATGGTGGTAAATTGAATAGAATAGACCGCGCAATAGCGCGCGCAGCCCCGTTTATTGCAGAATAAAATTAAAAACAAACAACATAAAGAGAGAACGAGAAGAAAAGGTTTAGAAAATTTATGGAAACAGTTTAAAAATATACTGAAGACAACAGCTGCAGAAGCGTGTGAAATACATACAAAAAACAAATGGCCTGGTAGAATGAAGAAATAAAGCAAAAAGTAAAACGAAAAAAGATTATGGAGAAAATATTCAGGCGTTGATAAAAACGCAGATTCCCATCAAGATTATAAAATACAAAGAGACACGATACTATTTGGAAATACAGAATAGCCAAAAAAACTGAAAGTAGGAAATGCTTCTGGCAAAGACGATATCAAATTGGAAATGAGCAAATTCATGGAGGATGAAGGAATTGAAATCTTACATAGAATAATACAATTGGCATGGAAAGAAATGTAATACCAAATGCTTGGATAAGAGCAGTATTGGTGCGTAAAAAAGGACAGTTCATTAACTGTTACAACTTCAGAAGCCTGTCACTATTATGTGTAGCATAAATACATGACAGAAAAATTCTGAACAACACCAGGAGTAAGGCAAGGGAGTATTTTAAGCCCATTACTTTTTTACTTCTCTCGTCTAAAAGACAAAGGAAGTATTGTAATCATGAAAAAATCACCTTCCGAGATTTCTTCAGATCTTCACGTTTCAGAGTGCCTAGATGATGAAAAACAGGTTTTCTCAATTCCGTCTGTCCGTCTGTCTGTCTATCTGTCTGTCTGTCTATCTGTCTGTTGGCAGTATAGCTCAAAAACTATTTGTCGGAGGAAGACGATATTTTGCATACATATTCTATATTTACCTCGCATGAATCCGGTACAATTTCATACAAATATATACAGGATGGCGCCAGCGTAGCTCAGTGGTTAGAGCATTGGACTATGGTGTGGAAGTCTGGAGTTCAAATCCCAGATCGATGCCTGGCGGGCGGCCTACCCAGTCGCTTTAAATAATTGGGAACCTGCGTTCGAAAGAACAAGGGGTAATAATGCGGTTGTCTAATGCGTGATGCTCACCACATCACCAAGTGTCATGAATTTGACACACGACAGCCGGGTGTGAGAGCGAGGATACGGAAGCTCTGACCTTCCTCCTTGCAGGCTAAGCTCCTTCATAGGGTGTTAGTGCCTTACCATTATTATTATTATTATATACAGGGTGAGCACCTCAAAAAAATAAATTTTTGTTTATTTTTGGGTTAATTTTAAAATAAAAGGAAGTAATAACTTTCACATAGGTCAGGCTTTACATTTTCCGAAAATAAGACTCAACCGATACAGGATAATGTCAAAAAAGAGTAAAAATGTTTCACCCATAACACCGTTCTGTTCAAGACAGGTGTCGGACTTATCTTGGAGAGATGTGGTAGCGCAGTTGGAATTTCCACTGCGGAGATGCGGAGGATTGTAACCCCAGCTAGATACATTTTTTTTATTTGAAAATGTATTTATTTTTTATTCAACTTAGTAATAGATACAAGTAATAATTTGTACATCGTGCGAGTTTCATTCTTACCAAAAATGGAAGCCAATAGATACAGAATAAATTTTGTACAATACAAAAATGAGGCACAAATTAACCATTACTAAATATAGCTGCGACGGAGAAATTGGAGGAGCCGGTCCACCGTGGTTCAAGTGGAAATTGTCGAGTCCCTTAAGATATTGCACTAAACATTGGGCCTGCATACGCGGCCCACCTGCTGGTCGAATTCCACCACCAGTAACGTCTTTTTTTTTTTAAATGTATTTAATGTATTAGAAACGTGAAGATATCTTTACTCCTAACTTAATTTTATTGTTAAAATTATTTAGTGTCACAATGTCAACGAGGGAAGTTTTGCGTAAAGCCTTTTAGAGATTTTTATAATGGAAATAAATAATATTTCAAAAAAAGCTAATCAACACACAAATGGGTTTCAGAAATTGACAACCAATAAAAATTAACAAACTCATGTATCTATGCTGATGACCTTACATTGTTTGCAAATAACCAGTGATGTAACACAATTTTCTAATCTTATTACGGCAAAACTTTACAAACCACGTTACGCTCCATTGTGTTTTACAAGTAGTATCTACCCAAGGTCCATACAAAGCAAACGTGATTTACGGACCTTGGTATGTACCTACTATCTTCACCTTTGAAAAGAACCTTTTGACTGATGCTATGGTTACAGATAATATGAGAAGTAACACCTCTTCTTTGAATCAATAAATTTCTGATTTGAAAAATACTAAGTTGTAATATACTCCAGAAAACATTCACAGCCCCGCTTCCATTGTTTAGTCTTGATATGGCCGCCGCTGAACAAAATTTGAGGAATGAGCCCCAAACGAAAATCTTAACTGTGTCAGTGATACCATGGTGCAATTAAATCTGATTCATCAACAAGAGAAGAGTTGAATGCTAAATGTTGATTAACGTTAGTGTCATAGATTTTTACAGTATTTGTCTGATTATTGGTTGGGACTGTATGAACTCTGGGAATACTGTTTATAAAATAATCATTAATGATATCCGGACTAGCAAGATGCCTAGGTACTGTAATTTCATTCTTAGTGCCTATTCCAATAGTTTTTAATGTTTTCCATAATTTTGATTTATCATTTCTGTTAAATATGAAATTAAAATAAGCGTTTTTCTCGTTACTTGTCGTTCGCGTTGTTAAATTCCTCAAGGATTTATAATACTCCCAATGATGAGGTAATTTAGTTTTTCTAAAACGAGCTTTTGCTTTGTCGCGCAATTTTATGAGAAACTTACGATTGTCAGTTAGCCAAGGAACATAAGGTTTTTGAAAACTGTGTCTAATTAAAGGAGCATGTCTGTTAAACAAATGTAAAATTAATTCGTTAAAATAATTCAATTTGTCGTTAATATTAGTGATTTTAAAAATTTCATGGAAAGGCAATGACTCTAAATCCTTGTAAAATGACACCAAATCAATTTTATTAGAATTACAAATAATTTTTGTAATAGGTTTTATTGGCATTTGATTCATGATAACATCACAAAAGATAAGATCGTGATCAGCTAAATGACAACCAACAACACCACTATTCCTCAGCAATGAGAGGTCAGAAACCAGAATAAGATCTATAAGTGAAACTGAAACATTTGTAATTCTGGTTGGCTGATTTATAATTTGATGCAAGTCGAAAGACGCTAAGATTTCTTGTAAATAAAGTGTTGATGGATTATCAGATTTTAAAAAATCAATATTAAAGTCACCGAAACATATTATATTTTCCGAGTATGGTAAACAAGCTGTTAAAGAATTTTCAAATTCATTTAAGAATGTTCGATAACTGTGTTGATGCGGATTATAAACAGAACCGACAATACATTTTATTTTATTTAATGTAACGATAATCCAAATTTGTTCTATGTTGTTATTAACCATATCAACAACAGAATAATTTAATGTGTTACGTAGGTATATTCCTACACCACCACCTCGACCATACCGATCATTTCGTAAAAAAGTAAAGCCTGTGGTATAGATAAGATCAGTAGAAATATTTTCATCAAGCCATGTTTCAGAAACATTCAGAAGATCAATTTTTTGTTCATAAATAAACAACCGTAAGTTATCAATTTTTGGCAATAACGATCTTATATTTACATGAGCTGCTCTGATGTTATTTTGCGGCATATGAGTTATATCGCTATAATTCCAGACATAAATTTAGTGTTGGAAACAAAATTTTGATAGCAGTACAATACAACTAAATAGATAAAGTAAATAAAACCTCTTGTCACAAATATACAACCAATAGCTGTGAAATACAAAATAAAGGACAAATAAAATATTCTATAACTAATCTGCTATGTTGAATTAAATCATATTATTTTCTGTAAATCCGCAAAAGAAGTAACTTTATTAATTGTGTTATTGCTTTTAACAAAAATATTTCCATTATTTGTGAACACGTTCTTATTTCCAATTTTTGCGGTAGCTTCTTTAACGATTAATAGTTGCTTTTGAGTAAGATCCTCCCTTATTACAACTCTTGTGCCCTTTTAGGCGGGATTTAGCACGAAATACAAGAGTTTTTAGATTCCGACGACAAAATTTTACAATTATTGGCCTATGATCGCCTACCTTATTTTTCAAGCGGTGACTACAATCAATATCATTCACAGTTATATTGATATTTAATTTAGTACGGCACAAATCGATCACCAGCTGATCAGTGTTCTCCGAAGGGTTATAATAACTATAATAACTTTATTGCAGCATGATAATACAAAACGCCTCACAGGAGGTACATTCCCCATCATCTTAACCTAGTCAAAAGATTTAATAATTTAATTTACGTAATTGAAATGTCACAGTCCAAAAATTCCTGAATGGAATACGGCGCAAGGACAACAAGAAACTTCTTTAGTCTTGACAACAGCTTTGAGGTGCAGTCTTCAAGAACAGTGGCTGGAATTTTGTTATAAATTTTGAACGCCCAGTAGTTCGTTCCCGTTTTGCTTTTGGATATTCTATGATAGGGTACCAGTAGCCTATCTTTATTTCTTGTATTATACTGGTGGTTGTCTCCCTGTTTTGTAGCACCTGTCAGTTGCCTCACATGCGATACAGCCTGAACGACATACACTGCATATAGAGTCAGAATGCCTAGCTCGGTGAACAGAGGCTTACAGTGTTCTGTACTTGTCTTATTCGCCAGGGTACGTATAGATTTTTTCTGTAAGATAAATACCCGATTAGATGCCGAAGAAGCCCCCCAGAGTATGGTTCCGTAGGTTATGTGACTATGTATGAGGGCAAAATATGCGACCCTGGCTGTGCCTCTATTAGTGATCGAACCCAATTTGCGGAGAGCATATATATTTCGAGCAATCTTAGCGCATATTCTGTCCACATGGTGAACCCAAGTCAACCTGGCATCCAGAAAGAAACCAAGAAACTTTATGTAGAGTTCCGGATTGTTATGTTCCATGTAATGTGAGAATGTGTACACGTTAGTTTTGTCCTCATTGAGTTTGAGGTGGTTGGATGTAAACCAATCACCAGCTGTGTCAATTGCATCCTTAATGGCTAGCTGGGCAGCCCCCAATGAAGATCCCGTCGCGAGGAGTGATGTATCGTCAGCATAAAGGCATCTGTGCGTGTCGAGGACTTCGGGAAGGTCATCCACAAACATGATGAACAGCATTGGACCCTAGATTGAACCCTGCGGGACACCATACCTCACCGCTGTCTCATGACACGTTCCAAGCTTCTGACTTCGGTTCAATAAATAGCTCTCAAAAAGGTTGAGTGCTATACCTCTTATCCCCTTTTTCTCCAGTTTCCTCAGCAAGATTTGATGGTCTATACAATCGAAAGCCTTGCTGAGATCGAGACAGGCTGCCACAGTGTAGTGCTTGTCCTCAAATGAGTCGCAGATGTACTCAACAACTTGAATTGTAGCTAATGTGGTTGACTTTTTTGGCAGGAACCCATATTGGAAGGGAGACGTTAGTTGATACTTTTGTAGGTAGCTTAAAAGTCTGTCGAGCAACAGTTTCTCAATTACTTTGGAAAGTATAGGTAGTAGCGCTACAGGTCTGTAGTTACACGGGTCTTGTGTGTCCCCTTTCTTGAAGATAGCGATCAATAGCGCAGTCTTTAGTGTATCAGGGAAGATGCCTTCCGAAAAAGATAGGTTAATAGCATGAACTAAAGGTTTACATATGAACTCCGCAATTTGCTTAATTAGTTTAGTGGTCAGCCCATAGATGTCTTGGCTAGCTGTAGATTTCAGATTTAAGATGACCCTGCGTACTTCGTCTTCATTTGTAGGGGTGATGTAGAAGGAGCTCGTTGTACTGGGTAGCGCGTTCAAAAAGTGTTCAAAATCATACGCTGGGACGGGAAGTTTGCCAACTATATTTTCCGCTACATGTGCAAAATAATAGTTCAGAACCTCAGGATCCAGTTCCGGTTTTGTTTTTTTATAACTACGACCGCATTCTGCATTTATCACATTCCAAGTCGTCTTCCCGATGTTACCACTGGATAGGATTTTTCGAGTATTTTGATCTTTTCTTTTAAGTTCTAGAGCTTGTCTATAGAGCTTCTTGAAAGCATTTGTCTGTTGTTTGTTGTAGTCATTAGGGTATCTGCAGTGTATAGCTTGTAGGTTTAGTAGCGTATGTCGCATATATTGAAGTTGTTCGTCGAAAGCAAGTTTAGATTGATATCTAGTCGGTTTCTTTGTTATGAGAGGAAAGTTTTTATTTAAATGTATGACAAGCGCCTGGTGCAGCAGTCTCCAGCATGCCTGAACATCCTTGCAGTTGTATACTTCCTGCCACGACTCTTGACGTATGTCGCGGACGAAATGGCACATATTTGATGGACTATAGTGTCGAAATGTTTCAGGGAGCTTACTATTACTAGTTTTTAAGTCTATTTTTAGTTCAAGTCCCCCATGGTCAGATAGAGCGGGATAGCAGACACTTGCTGAAACTGTCTTTAAATTTTCAGATATAAATTTTTTTTTTTTTTATTTTTTTTATTTTTTTTTTTTTTTATTTTATTTTATTATCAACGGGATACCCCCACTAACTATTGCAAATACATTATTAGATTATTAATACATATGAAAAATGTAATAATAAATAAATGGTTTCCATCACTGACTTTAACACTTTGTGTAAACTTAAATTCAAAAACATTCACTATTATTATAAAACATAACTTACAATAAACACTGGTTTCCATCTCCGACTTCATCAATTCATGTAGTACTCTTAGGGCCAGTCTTATAAAGGCAACCAATCCGACGCCAACCCCAATTCGCTGTTAAAATAAACAAAAGCGCATCAAAATTTGTTTACTAATGAATAAAATGTCATAAGCACTGACGTTTTGATGTGCTTTTGTTTATTCCAACAACGAACCAAAGCCAACGTCAGACTAGTGGCCTTTATAAGACCGGCAGTTAGTCTTAAATACAATACTTTTAAATTTAACAATGGAAAGACCAAAAATTTCAAGATTATGCTTATTTAATAATTTTAAATACCGATCAATTGGCGAATTCAATCCATAGTTTGTTCGATGAAACTGAATGTGAAAAGTATTATGCTGACGTAAGCTTCTTATAGGTATGTTAAATTGAATAAGCTGTAAAAGGTCAGCGCACATAATGCCTCCATCCAACAACTTATGAACGAAACATAAACCTGCTATGTTTCGGCGGTCATTTAATGGTTGTAAACCAACGAGATTAATTATCTGTGTGTAATCGTGGTTTTGAATGACAACATTTAACCTAAATGCACAGTGTTTTAAAAATTTATGTTGAACCCTTTCAATAGTATCTAAATGGACCATGTAAGCTGGTGACCAGACCACCGAAGCATATTCCAGTATTGATCTCACCAACGAGCAGTACACACTCTTTACAGAGTCCACCGAGAAAAACTTACAATTGCGTGTTACAAATCCGAGCATTTTTGAAGACTTAACAATGATGGTATGAATGTGTTCAATAAATGACAATCCTTCATCAAAATATATTATCAATGCAATTTTTTTCCCGAGTGGGATCAGTAATTGTATGATGTAGTCCAAAGCTGAGCATAATATCTAATAGTTGAACAGTTTCTCTGTTCTCTTTTTTATTGAACAATATGTTGAAGTCGCCCATCACTAAAATATTCAAGAATTTGTTTGTAGCCACAGTTAGTAATTCGTTAAGTTTACTAAAATAGGATCCTAGGTCGCCTTCTGGTGTACGATATATATTCACAATTAAAATGTCTGGTAAATCCGGGATTTTTATTGTTAGGGCACAAGCTTCGAAGTCTTTGGTTTTCAGGAACTCCAGAAATTCGCAGATTATTGCGCCTGGAATATTGTTCTTGTGTTTCAATTCTATCTTCGGCTGCTGCTTTTCCTCCAACAAGGTTATTTTAGCTTCATAGTTCTTGATACGGGTATCAATTAAATCATTAATTTTCGTAATCATAGATTTAAATAATCTGTCCAAGAAATCACTATTGGTTAACACTTTTTCAACAACATTCTGGATAAGCGATTCTTCTTTATCGACACTTTGGGAACGTGTAGTGCGTTCAGAACTGTTACCTGTATTACCACCCATATTAACAAACACACTTTAATGTTGAATCAGAAAATTTTATTAAGGATTTATGAAACGCAGCAGAAATATGACATGTCTACGCTGTGCGGATACCCATCACAGACAGCAACAATGCTCAACTGTTAAAAAATCATTAATAACATTTTGAAGAAATATCTAAGTAACACCAACGATCTTGTCAGGTCATTTTGGTATTTTAAGTAGCCACCTAGGCTTTAGGGCAGCGTGCCCGTATGCTAAACCCTTTTAGTTACTTATTTGGCTTCATCGCCTAATTCTATAATAATGATTTTGCACATATTTGGCCCCAAACGCAGTATTTCTCGTCAGTTGGAGCACCCCTTTGCTGCTACTTTGGCAGCCGGGTGTTATCGCTCGCAAGAATTCCGAAACTTCTAGAAATCACTCCGTTGAGGCGCTTCGCCATTGGCTGTCTTTGATACCGGAATTAATTTGTTTTGTGGAGCGCATCGCCATTGGCTGCCGAGAGTCACGTGGCAAGGCCGTTTGGCTCACGCCACTGCAGGGGCCATAACACGGCTTGCTTGAGGAGTTCAGCTCTGGCCGTTGATCGAAGGAGGTCGCGTGTGGTTGTGTGAGTGGCACAACTTTACGCCAAGGCGTAGGTGTGTGAAGGGCTTCTTGGGGCCAGTTCTGCGTTGGTGAGAAAGGGGGCTTTCCCTTTGCAACTCGCTGTTTCGAGGATCTTTCTAGGCAGGACGAAGTAGGCCTCTTTGCCGCTGTAGTGTGCTCTCAGGAGAGCGTCCTAACGCCGCCATCTTGGCAGATTCCAGCCCGTTTACCCCTAATGCCGTGTTTTGGCGATTGAGCTGCCACAGACTGCCGCCTTCTACCAACTGACTGCACGCCACTCTCATGGACCGTCTGCGGACTAAGGTATTTGTAATTGCAACCAACTTTATGTGGGCGGATGCATGCCCCTTGCTTGCTTGTCGCGGCTTTTAATGCCGGTTTGAGGCCACCATGCTGCAAGACGCTACTTTGGTAGCCTGCTAGTAAGTTCATGTGCGCGAGTTTTGCGTTTCATCGCCTAAATAGCTAAAGAACTCTGCGCCTATGATTTGGTGTTACGTTTGTGCTAATTTTTAATTCAGTAACGTTAGGTGCGCGAGCTTCGCTATATTGTACCGTTTAATACCTAAATAGAATTAACGCCTCGCCGTGCTGAGCCTGGCGCGCCCTAATCTGTTCGAGTTTTTTTTGTTTATGTTTGCGAGGGCACTAACGCGCCCTTTTGCCGGAGCGCGTATTTCTAAACTGTACTCTAATATGTAAAGGGTCGAGCCCACTGCGGCCGGCCACCCATAGCGTGTTGTTCATTAGCATAGCGCGTCCATCAGCTGGTGCTTAACGTAAGCAGTAACATAAGCTTGGCGGCACGATTTGCTGCCCAGATGTAATTAGCGATCAATAGACGCATATTTAATTAAGGGACGTATTATTCCTATTCGACCTGTGCATGCTTTGTTTCAGATAGCGCATTTTACAGTGTAAAGATTGGTGTACGGCGAGACGTGAGAGATCAGAGCGGGCAGGTAGGTCCAGTGATTGCGCAGTCTCGGCCAAAGAGTCCCAATATTACCATTCCAGTACGAAATTGTTATTTGAGCTTGCAGCTCATGAAAATTCTTATCGACGGAGTGTCTTGAATGCTTCGCTCCCGTTTAACCGCCCAGGCCCGGTTATTCGAGTTAAGACAGGCTTGGTGGCGCCCTCATAATTTTGACGTACCATATACAGTGTGTCCAAGATAAGGAGGGCCAGTATGGGGATCTCGGTAATGGTAAGAGATACAAATTTGGTTAAATGGAAAGAAAGTTGCGCAATTAAAGGACTAAAAAAATGACGTTTAGAAATTCTTGATATGATTTTTCGTTTTTGAATTATCTCAAAAAAACCGAATTTTTGGATTTTATTTTTTATTTTTTTCTGGCGTTAATATTAAAGTTAGAGCGAAACTGATTAAACTTCTTTATAGCAACTTTTAGTGGACTTAACGATTACGTTATCAATTTTTTTATCCGACTTTTCGTCTTCGAGAAACCATCATCAACTTCATTTTTTTAAATACGGTCCTGGTTTTTTGATGCCAAATTTGCAAAGCCCTTGTTACTCTAAATTCAACAATGTGCCACATATTATGGTTTAATTACGTTTCGAGCTTTTTTCTGATCATTATCAGAAAATTTTTTAGATACGGACCTGCATTTCTCATAATTTTGTAAAAATAAGTTCATACAGTAAGTTAGGCCTTTTTACATGCCGTTAAAATATTAAAATGCACATCATAATGTCATAATTCTGATACAATAATTTAATAAGCAACCAATAACTATTAACAATAAACAACAAATAAATAAACAAAAGATAGGCAGAAAAAATGAGAAAACGAGCCTTGAAACAATGTAATAGGTATTTAACGTTTTGAAATAGAAGAAGAACTTAAAAGATTGGTTCTTGAAGCCTTTCAAAGTATAACGCCAGTATTGCTGAATAATGTTTTAGATTCTACAGTTAGATGTTATTTATGCATAGAGAATGATGGCAACCTTTTTGAATACCTTCTGTAAATTTAATACCTATTAAATGGTTTCGATGTTCGTTTTGTTATTCTTTCTGTCTATCTTTTGTTCATTTCTTTTTTGTTTATTGTTAATAGTTATTGGTTGGTTATTAAATTAATGTATCAGAATTATGACATTATGATGTGCATTTTAATATTTTAACGGCATGTAAAAAGGCCTAACTTACTGTATGAACTTATTTTTACAAAATTATGAGAACTGCAGGTCCGTATCTAAAAAAATTTCTGATAATGATCAGAAACAAGCTCGAAACGTAATTAAACCATAATATGTGGCACATTGTTGAATTTAGAGTAACAAGGGCTTTGCAAATTTGGCATCAAAAAACCAGAACCGTATTTAAAAAAATGAAGTTGATGATGGTTTCTCGAAGACGAAACGTCGGATAAAAAAATTGATAAAGTAATCGTTAAGTCCACTAAAAGTTGTTATAAAGAAGTTTAATCAGTTTCGCTCTAACTTTAATATTAACGCCAGAAAAAAATAAAAAAGGAAATCCAAAAATTCGGTTTTTTTGAGATAATTCAAAAACGAAAAATTATATCAAGAATTTCTAAACGTAATTTTTTTAGTCCTTTAATTGCGCAACTTTCTTCCCATTTAACCAAATTTGTATCTCTTACCATTACCGAGATCCCCATACTGGCCCTCCTTATCTTGGACACACTGTATATATGCCTCAACACGCTTGCCCAGAATGTATCGTGTGACTCACGCCCGACTCCCTGAGCGTTCCAGCCATGGCCCTTTAGCCTGTTTCTAGCAAATCTCAGGGCAAGTGTGCCAGTTTTCCAGGACTGATTCCGTGGTGCGATGCTCACCTTGGGTGGGTGTCGTAAAGTTGTTTTAATACTGTAACAATCTAAATAAAATTCATATAGGAATATATGCAACCTCAGCTACAATATTGAAATTGAACAACCAGAAATTATAAATACCCAAAACACAAAAACTCTCTGCAAGATGGAAAGATCCTAGCTGGAAACTAAGACTTGTTAAACAAATTGACAAACTACGAGCACAAAGTGATGTTACCGCAGAAAGGCGTGAGATCCCCTAAGATAGAATGTAAAATATCATTAATTCTAAAAAAACTGCACCTCGCCAAAACTAACACTTTCCTGAAAAACTAAAAGTTCATTATGATCTTTTAAGACAAACGTGTAAGGCTAAGAATGCTAGATTATGCAGATATAATGAACTAACAAAAACAAAAGCGCAAAATCAAAATTTTGTTACAAAACCATAATAATTTTACCGTAACCTTGATAATACACCAGGATTAACAGAATGGGATAACCCAACAGAATTTATATAATTTTTGATAGCTTTGTGGTCGAATCCGGAGCAATACAATGCAGATGTGGAATGGTTGCCAAGTATAAGACTCAGAACGAAACTTCACAAATGAATTATAACTTAGTAACATCCGATGAAGTTGCTAATTTAGTAAATAGTACTTCAAACTGGAAGACACCAGGCCCTGACCGAATTCATACCTATTGACTAAAATACTTAACTTAAGCATTCTGCGATGCACCAGCAGATGCTGTTAGAATTCCTGATTTCTTAATGCAAGGTACTACCTATCTATATTTAAGAAAGACAATCCCAGTAGCCCAGAAAACTATAGGCCTATCAAGTGTTTATCTGCCACAGAGCTGGGCAGTACTCGAGTACAAGTACTCAAATAGTGTACTCTAAGTACAATTCGGTTACTCTGTACCCGGTACCCAGTACAATTTTCAATAAAGTACTCTGTATTCGTACTCGTCATCACATTGGGTAGAAGTATCCGATACCCGCGTCTTTTATGAGTACATTTGTCCGAGTACTTTAATACCCAATGCGCAAGCGCAAGTGCGCCATGCAAGTCTGGACTTGGCTGTGTTTGGCGGTGTCTGTACGAAAAAGCAAAGCGACTGACAAGTGACAACGCTCTAAACCTCCAACGATTCAAATACATCATAACTAACCCTATAAGCTGCCGCTACTTGGACTTGGGCATATATCTAATACTTACTATATTGCTAGCGGCTATGAGTGGGAAACTCACCAAGGAAGTGAGACAGATAACCAACTCTTCAATGTATAATGGTGACCTGTGCGCAAGCGCGGCGGCGTCGTCCGGCCAATGGGGAAGTGGTCAAGTTTAAAATGCGCTTCTAAAGGCGGAGTTCGAATTCTCACGCATGCGCACGAGACGCGTTATACTCTAAGTGAGACTATGTCGGCGTCGTAATGTTTTCTGACGTTTCCAGGCCCTACTAGCAATATATGTGTATTATATATATGGACTTGGGTTTTCTTGAAGACTTGAGCACTCGAGGTATATTAATATTATATTATTATTTATCATATATTGTTGTTGGTTGTACAAAGGAATGTAATAAACTGATAAACTGTTTTGTTTATTTTGCTTATTATAAACCGAAAACAATGTTAAGTAAAAGTGGTGGGGGAAGAAACATGTACTTGCAAATAGTACTCTTGAAATTCGAGTACTTGTACTCGGAGTACTGTACTCGACAGGGTGTGCAATGGGTATAGTATTCGGTACTCTGTACTCGTTCTTCAGTTAAGGCATGTACTTGGTACTCGGTACCCGAGTACAATGTATAAGTACCCGGCCCAGCTCTGATCTGCCATCTACAAGCTTTTTACATCTATTTTTAAATGATAAGATATACAAACACTGCAATGAAAATAATATTCTAGCTCTCCAACAAGAGGGATACTCACGTGGAAGTTACAGATGCAATTAACAACCGGATCGCGACGAATATCCGATTATATAATGCACTAAATAATATCTTTATCGGCAAAAAAAAAATCTAGAATGACAAAAATTAAAATCTACCATACTATATACATACCTACGTTACTTTATGGTTGTGAATCGTGGGTACTTAACGAGAAGCTAAGAAGTAAGGTACAAGCTGCTGAAATAAAGTTTCTAAGAAGAATAATGGGCGTAACAAGAAAGAATAAAGTAAGAAATGATGTGATACGTGAAAACCTCAAAGCGGAAAAACTGGAATTAATGATAGAACGCAGACGCTGAGCTGAGCAAACGAAAATGAAATCAAGCTTGGCTTTGAAATATTTGTTTGTGTTAGTGGCTCTGTAAGTCTTGTCAAATTCGAGGTTAGTAGGTTAGGTTTTGCATCAGTCTATGTCAAAACTAACGCAAAACCTAACCTGCTAACCTCGAATTTGACATAGACTTACAGTGCCACCAACGCAAACAAATATTTCAAAGCCAAGCTTGATTTCATTTTCGTTTGCTCAAATGTTAGAAGAACTATAAAAGGAATTAAGTAGAAGCATAGTGAGGTGAGAGTGCTGAGGAAGTTTGGAGGGGAAACAATTAGAAATAGATTGAAGGTCAAAAATCTATTAAGTAGGTAAATTGAAAAACAACAGCTTAGGTGGTTTAAACATGTAATGAGAATGTGCGAGGAAAGAGCAGTAAAAGTGATATCGTCGGTTTGGAAGAAGACCGTCACAACTCAAAAATTGCCATTTTTGAGATTTTTATATGAAACAACTGCAATTTGTCAATATTTTTTGTTGAAGAGAGTCACAAGTCGTAGCTCATATAGTAATCGCTAGATGGCACTGGTGACAATTTGCATTTCCCGCTATTTTATGCCGACATTTTGAGTAGAGCGTCACATGTCAGTTGTGACTAAACTGCTGTCGTGGAAACGTTGGTATTGCTGTGGAAAAGTGTCACAACTTAAAAGTGCCTCAGTTTGTATTTGTTTATTTTGGTGAATACAGTCATATTTTGAGTTGGAACTGTTTTCTGCAAAAGGTAAGAATAGTTGAATATTTTATTCTTTTAATGTATTCTTTCAAGATGATTCAGTATTGTCGAGAAACATTTTACAAACGGCATCTCCCACCATGTTACATTTCGAGATAGGTCTGTTTTGTTAAAAAAATATAACTTATTTTGTAAACACATTTTTTATCATTATTCATAAACAAGCAAATAAAACAAAATAAAATTTTGTTATTCACAAAGCTATTGTAAAGATGGGGCGTAGATGCCATAGATAATATAATATTATTCTATTTTACGGCACAATTCCATTATTTTAGGTGTGAACAATGAATAACCGAACAAAGTTAATTATTAAACTTGTCAAAGAACAGCAAAACTTGGGAAATATGCCGCCAGAGTCAAAGAAAAATAATGAAGGCATTGAGATTTGGAAAATTAAAGCAGCTACTAATGTTGCTGTTGGTGTCTTAAATAATATAGCAGATACTGATAGTATCCTTGTAGATCCCTGTGGTCATGGAAAAGGTTAGTGGTGTTTAAAAATAGTTCTATGAAACTATACCTATTACTATAACACATTCAAAATGAAATGTTTCAGAAATTATGAATCAATGTATATCAAACATAGAAACTGCAGCTGGAGAAACAAGCATACCTTGTAGTAGCAAGGAAGATGAACAACGGTAAACTATGCCGTTCTATTACTGCTTCTATAACACAAATTACAATAATTTTGTTTCAAAAATTACGAATCACCCTATGTTGAACATAGAAACCATACCTGGAAAAATAATTATGCCAAACGAAAACCTTGATAACGGTAAGTACTGATTCGTTTTATCTGATTATCAACGCTTTACTATAAAATCAAATCGATTATTGTTACAGAAGCCAACTTGTCCGATTCTTCACCCGATGAACACTTGAATGTTGGGAACAGTGCTTCAGGTAATGAGGAAGGAAACCTTACGGATCCTTTTGACTCCGATGACTCACAATCTGATCCAAATTTCACAAGTAGTAATGATTCTTCATCATCTTCAAGTGATTCTGACGAAGGAGTTACTGTTGGAGATAATAATAACAAGAAACGCCGAGTTGTCAATCAACCCCCAACAAAACAGAACGTCAAAAAAAGAAAATGCAATGTGTGGCAGAAAAATCAAGCCAAACTCCTCAGAAATAGTGGGCTAACTTACAAATCTATAAAAATAGTTAGAAAAGAGGACGGAACTAAAGAGCGTACATTAGTATTACGTGACGGTAAGCAAATGTTACTACCTTGTTATGATAAAAAATGTCGACTAAAGTGTTCCACAAAGTTTGCAGAAGAAGATAGGCAAAAAATATTCAAGGAATATTGGGAAATGTCAGACCTCCAAAGACAGCACAATTTCATATCGTCATGTATAACAGCACTTACTCCAAAATATAGATATGAAAAAGTCCAAAGTTCTTGAAGACTTAATAATGCTTTTTATTTAGATTTACGCGGGCAAAAAATTCACGTCTGCAAGCTGATTTTTATGGCCACATTGGGAATTAACAGTAGGATTATATGAACAGTACTAAAAAAACAAGAAACGCTTACTAAGGGCATAATACAACCAGAAATGAGAGGAAAGCATATCAAGCATGCAACTGTTTCAGAAGATGTGAAAAACGGTATAAGGAACCATATAAACTCGATACCACGTATTGAAAGTCATTATTGCCGATCTGAAACAAAAAAGGAATATATAGACGGTAGTAAGACAGTTTCAGAGTTCTATAGGGACTATAAATCATGTGAAGAACAAAATATTCCGTACTCAAATTATTTGATGTATTACGGGATATTCAACAAGGAATTCAACATTGCATTTTTAGCCCGAAAAAAGATCAATGTGAGCTGTGTCTCGAATTTGGAAATGCAAGTCCAGAAGAAAAGATTGAGCTGTAGGAAAAATATGATACCCACCTAAAAAAAAAAGCACTATCACGCAAGGAGAAAGAGATGGATAAAGCTTCGAACAGCCTAGTTTGCGTTTATGATTTGCAAGTGGTGTTGCCTGTCCAACAGGGGATGCATCTGCATGTAAATTTTCAAATGCTTCTCAAAATTTACGAATTTTGAGTTGTGATGGTCTTCTTCCAAACCGACGATATGTGAAATAGGAATGGGAAATAAACGAAAACGTGGCCGACCAAGGAAAATGGGGAACAATGTGATAGCTAATGTGCTAGAGAAAAAAGGTCTCAAATTGATACAAGCTACAATAGAAGCAAGAATTAGGAAAGAATGGAGAAAAACCATCACTTTAATACCTCAGGTAGAAGAGGCTTATGAACAAGTAAAGTAAAGTAGTGCTAATAATATTTGGTTCCACTTGTAAATATTGAGGTTTCTTGTTTCGTTATTTTATTACTACAAAGATAAAGAAAATGTGTTGATGATGAAATATAATTTTAATTCTCTTTTTCTAAAATTTGCTTCTTTAGTCTCGACATCGGAAAGTAAAAAAGATAAACAACTATGTATAAATTGGAGGGATATCTAAGCATTTAATAATTTCTTGAATTGTAAATGAATATTTTCTATGTGATCAACCAAAGAGCATATAATTATATGCTCTTTGGCGCAACTTCAGTTTTTATTCCACTAATGCTAAGCAATGAAATGAAATTTGTCTTCCAGATATTTTGAGTAGATACTGACTATGAGATATCACTCATAAGTAAGAGGAAAATTTCGTATGTGAAAATGATCAAAATCGTTAGAACCATTTTTGAGAAAACATTTTTTTCGTTTCTTCGACATTTTTCTGGGGCATTTGAACATCCTGGACTCGAGTGGTTCAACGCAGTGAAACCAAAGTCTGGCACCATCATTAATAGTATTTATGCAATTAGTAGACCTTACACAACTTCCCATAAGCTAAACACAGAAATGATATCTGTCCCCCCCCCCCCCCGGATATCTCCTGGAATTTTTGGGTAAATACTGATTATGAGGTATTACTTATAAGTAAAAAGAAAATATCGTTTGTAAAAATGATTAAAATTGTTAGAAAATGATGCCTAAAAATCCCTATGATTTTTTGTTTTTGAGGTATCTTAAAAATGTTTGGATTATTTTATTTTATTTTTCTCTCACGTTTTTATCCTACGTTTCGTCTTTGAACCTCATTTTTTTAAATACGGCTTTTATTTTCTGATATAAAATTTTAGAAGCCCTTTCCATTCTCAATTCAACAATGTACCACAGATTATGGTTGAATTACGTTTCAAGTCTTTTATGACCACAAAAGGCATTGAGAAACAATATACTTCTGCTAGCGCACTCGTCCTAATCGTACCAAAGCGCAATGGACATTTGTGACACCACCACAAAAATAGTCGACATAACTTTCACTACTCATGGTATTACAAGTGAAAATTTATAGATGTTCTATAAAGCTGTGGTACAATGACACCAGACTTTGATTTCACTGCGTTTTATCATTCAATATCAAGAGACCCAAATACCGGAAAATGTAAAACATTTTTTTCTCAAAAACTGCTCTAACAATTTTAATTATTTTCCCAGTCGACATTTCTTTTTTACTTATACGTGATACCCCATAGTCAGTATTTACCCAAAAATTTCAGGGAGGGAGATATCTGGCGGGGGGGGGGAAGGAGCAAATTTCTTTGCACTGTGTAGCTTATAAGAAGTTGCGCAAGTTCTGCTGGTTGCATAAACAGTATTAGCAATGGTACCAGACATAGATGCTCCAAAAATGCCAAAAAGGAAAAGAAGATTTTCTCAAAAACGGCTCTAACAATTTTGATCACTTCTCTCTTACTTATAAGTGATACCCCATAGTCAGTATTTACCCAAACATTTCAGGGAGGGAGATATCTGGGGGGGGATTTCATTTTAGTGTGTAGCTTATAAGAAGTTGTGCAAGGTCTGCTGATTGCATAAACACTATTAGCGATGGTACCAGACATAGATTTCAATGAGTTGCACAATTCGGGGCCAATTTTGATCATTTTTCCAGGCGACATTTCTCTCTTAGTTATAAGTGATATCCCATAGTCTGTATCTACCCAAAAATTTCAGGAGGGAGGATATCTGGGAGGAGTATTTCATTTCAGTGCTAGGGCATATGGAAAATAAAAGCTGGAGTTGCAAGAGTTGTTGTTATTGTAAAACAAAAAAATTGATGTAAAATACTTGTTGTTCAAGGTATTTCATGTTACTTTCAAATTTGTCTAACATAATACATAACGATCTTTTGTAACCAGAAATCTAATTATACTTAATGCAGCCTCAATGGGTATTATTTCAACTATCTAAGTATACCGAACACAAAAGGCATTGAGAAACAATACCTATACTTCTTTTTTCTTTTGTTTTTAGGCCAATTGCCTGTTTTTAACCACAAAGTGGTTGTATGAGCACTCTCTTGCTATAAGCCGGGTAGGTGGCTAGCCTTGTCCGTCTAAACTGAGAAAGAGTTTCCTTGATAGGGTTAACAACTACCACAAGTGTTAGCATGGTAGCTGGAAATCATATGTTATTTAAAAATTCTTATCAAGTCACCAGGGATCAAATCTGGGCCGCTGCCTGAGACCCAAGCATGTTGCTTTCTTGGCCATCCGCTTTCTTAATACTGATATGTTCATAATATTACACATTCTAACATTTTTATTTTGAAAAATTATATAATTATGTTTATTGCATAATATGGAAAATGTTAATGCACATATTAATCGATCTATTACTGAAAGCATTTAAACTAATGAACGCTTAAATTCTACCTGATGGTATTTACTAACATCATAATTAAAACACCTGAAAAAAATATAATACGCACACACAATTTTTTTATATAAACACTATGCTTCACTTCCAAAATACTAATTAATATCAAGGTTAATCTACTGAAAATAATAAATAGCTCTTAGAAATCATTGCAATTATGAACTGATTAGCTGAGATGAACGGCATAATTCTCTACTCACTTGTGAAAAAAATTACCTGAAAAATATTGATCAGTTTTATTAAAATTTGAAATTTTTTTTCCAAGAATTTTAAATTATATGGGTCGATGGAGAAGTAGGACTCAAAATCAAGACAACTAGAAATTTTTGGGAAAGGCAATTGTTTAAAAATGGACAAATGAGGGCTGACTAGAAGAAGAAGGAATTGTGCCATTTATTTTTAATTAATGATAAAAATTGTTAAACAATTTTTATATATCAAACTTGTTTTACAGTAAACTTAAATCGTTCTTTATGCATTTAGTGTGTAAAAATTAGTTTTAAGAGTTTTGAGTTTGGATGTTTCAGGATGAGGCATATCATTTCCAAACATACCTAATACAATAACAACCTAATTATGACTGAAAGTGCTTATCATGAAATTTCTTTATAAATTCGATACAGTTATTATGTCTTGGATATGGTTTTTTATGCGTTTGATGCGGTAATTATGCCCTTGATTTGACAGCATTTATTAAAATTTTATAAATATCAACTGTTGACATTGATTAGTATGTATAAAGTGTAAAGGTACAGTGCAAAATAGTATTTCTCAGTAGAAGTTCGTTAGGATAGCCTTTACGGTCGAGCGAGAAAGTTTGTGAGAAGAGCTCGAAGAGAGATTCGAATAATTCTGGTGAGGCAGTAAAGGCCCTAACGGACGTGTTTTGTACAATAGTTTTTGTAATACCTACATACAATTCGGTCATACCTATCTTTTTCTAATTTATTTATAATAAATATCGAAACGCTAAATTTCTGTAATAACGTTTTAGAATGATTGAGAGTGCGTAGGACATTGCAACTGTTGTTAATAAATGTCATTTATTTCAAATTTTGTATATGGCTGTAAGCAGGTGACAAACGTCATTTTGATGATTAGCACACAATTTAGCAGGCCGTGGTCTTTACGGACACTTTTTACGGCCGAGCCGTAAAGAGGTGGCTTACGTAGTAGTAAACAGTCCTTAAAGAAATACGTAACAAGTAGGTATTATAAAATAGTATATTACATACCGAGGTGGGAAGTGTTTCATTACTGTCGAGAGATTAGGTAGTTTACCGAGACGCGTAGCGTCGAGGTTAACTTTATCTCGAGACAGGGATGAAACTTTCCACCGTGGTATGTATACTATTTTATTTGCAATCTAATTTTAAAAATAACTACAATTGAATTCTGAATAATAGATATCTTGATGAAGCTAATATTTTTGTTACCATGAAAACAACCCACTCAATGTTTTGTTACCATGGAAACACCCCACTCTTCAGGTATGTAATATTTTTCGGGGTATGTAATAATTTCCTGGCTAGTTTCAAGTAATCATCTAGTTCCCAGCTGTTGTCGTGTCATGAAATTGACACATTACAATGTGATTGCGAATAAAAGTACTAATGCTATCACTGATACGAATAAAACGAATCTTTTCTTCAGTGATGCTTGTTCTTGGCCATCATTGGTGGCCTTTGGTTTCAACAGCCTTTTGACCTTTAAAGAAAATTTTATGTCATTTATAAAAACGGGAAAAGAGAATAAGAAACCATGTGGAAGCCAAATTCGAAGAGCAAGCAGCATACAGATAGAATAGACAAACACAAGACCACATATGTGGCCTAAGAACAGCAATGGATTGGAAAATAAAAAATCTGGTGTGATACACTCACACAACTTCCTTTTACATTGTTCTTATAATTAGTCAAAAATTTCATTTTTAATTTTTAGCCATTTGTCAAAAATTTTCAAAAATTACAAATACTACAAAAACGGTACAAAATAGAGTGTTAGTTGAAGAGACAAATTTTCTCTAGAATTTTAAGGTGAATTCAAAAATGTAATAATATACCGGGTGTTTTATTTAAAATGGGAGTTAATAAAAAAAATAGCAAAAAAAACAAAAGAAACCCACTTTAGAAGTATTCAACTGGAAAATCACCTATTTCACATCAATACACATTAAAAATGTAGTAAAAATGTAAAGTTTAAAAAAAATCGTTAGAGCCGTTTTTGAAAAAATCGAAAAAAACTGAAAAATCACAAGAGTAAACACCTACTTCTGGTTATTCGATTTTCTTCAAAAGCTTGCTGTCTCATCTACATAGTACACAAAACTTATATATGAAGTTTCAATGCAATACCTCTTTTCGTTTTTGAGATATTCTGTTCACAGACAGACACACACACACACAGACACACACACACACACACACACAGACAGACCAATGAAAAAAAATATGTTTTTTGGGATCAGGGGACTCTAAAACGTGAAGATCCGTTGAAAACTCAATTTCGAATTTTTGGGGTGAATCCAATACTTCCTTTATAGTAAAAGGAAGTAAAAAATCTGGTGTGATACACGCACACAACTTCCTTTTACAGTGATCTTATAATTAGCCAAAAATTTTATTTAAAATGTTTTAAGCATTTGTCAAAAATTTTCAAAAATTACAAATTCTGCAAAAACGGTTCAAAATAGAGCGTTAGTTGAAGAGACAAATTTTCTCTAGAATTTTAAGCTGAATTCAAAAATGTAATAATATACCGGGTGTTCTATTTAAAATAAGAGTTAATAAAAAAAATAGACAAAAAAACAAAAGAAACCCATTTTAGAAGTATTCAACTGGAAAATCACCTATCTCACATCAATACACATTCAAAATGTAATAAAAATGTAAAGTTTTAAAAAAATCGTTAGAGCCGTTTTTGAAAAAATCGAAAAAAACTGAAAAATCACAAGAGTAAACACCTACTTCCGGTTATGCGATTTTTTTCAAAAGCTTGCTGCCTCATATACATAGTAACCAAAACTTATATATGAAGTTGCAACGCCATACCGCTTTTCGTTTTTGAGATATTCTGTTCACAGACAGACAGACAGACACACAGACAGACAGACACACAGACAGACAGACAGACACACAGACCAATGAAAAAAAATATGTTTTTTGGGATCAGGGGACTCTAAAACGTGAAGATCTGTTGAAAACTCAATTTCGAATTTTTGGGGTGAATCCAATACTTCCTTTATTGTAAAAGGAAGTAAAAAGATAGACAGCTCTATTTGACTTTCATCTACGTGCAAGCAGCATTTGATATGGTAGCAAAATTCACTCTATGGACAGCAATGAGGGCAGCAGGGATACCAACAGAATTAATAGAAGCAACTAAAAGATTGTATGCGAGGACAAAGCGAATAGTACGCATACAAGGTCAAGAGTCTAACAATTTCAACATGGATAGAGAGATTAAACAAGAACACTCGCTTAGTCAGCTGCTCTTCATAATAGTAGTGGGTGATATAATAAATAATTGTAAAGACAATCCTTTGAACACAGAAATAGGGAACTGAAACACGAGGGCAGTTAATATACAGAATTTAGTTTTTGCAGACGACATTGTCCTGGTAGCTGGTAGCAGATAGTAGTAGTAAATTACAAAGAGCAATAAACAAATGGAACAACACAATTGATAGAGCAGGAACGAAAATTAACACTAACAAGAGCAAAGTGATGCAAATAAGTAGGTAAGCAAGATGTTGAAGAGGAAAACATAAATATAAGATGCAAGGAGAACATACTACAAATGGTGGACTACCTACTACCAAATGCTCTTTGCTACTACGAATACTAAGGCGACGCTCATGCGCTAATTTCACAAATGTCATAATCCTCTACTATAAACGAGCTTCATATACTATTTCGTCGTTGCCTAGCATATAATAATTTTGAAGCTAATTTCTGCTAGTATAATTTTTTTTTATTAAGTTTTTATTAAGTTTATTACAGTTTCTGCCATAAAATAGTTATTTGTACAACTAGTTTTGAAAGTCATACTTTTTTTCACGAATTTGCAGTTTGATTAACGAGGGCGAAGCCCGAGTTTACCAAACGAATGAGTAAAACAAAGTTGCTTTCATACGTGTTGTACACGTTCTTTTTTTGCATTGTGATCTTTAGTAACTGGAAATTTAGTCGAAAAGGACTCCGGAATTTGCAACTGTTAAATTCACAATTTACAATTTCAGTAAAATAGTGTACTTTCAACGACTTTTCGTTAAACAAAGTGATACTTTCTGCACGATTTTTCGTTTAAAAAAGCCGACTTTCGTGATCACTATGCAAAAAATCTGGTGTGATACAGGCACACAACTTCCTTTTACAGTGATCTTATAATTAGCGAAAAATTTGATTTTAAATTTTTAAGCATTTGTCAAAAATTACAAATTCTGCAAAAACGGTACAAAATAGAGCGTTAGTTGAAGAAACAAGTTTTCTCTAGAATTTTAAGCTGAATTCAAAAATGTAATAATATACCGGGTGTTCTATTTAAAATAGGAGTTAATAAAAAAATAGGAAAGAAAACAAAAGAAACCCATTTTAGAAGTACCTATTCAACTGAAAAATCACCTATCTCACATCAATACACATTAAAAATTTAATAAAAATGTGAAGTTTGAAAAAATCGTTAGAGCTGTTTTTTTAAAAACCGAAAAAAACTGAAAAATCACAAGAGTAAACACATACTTCCAGTTAAGCGATTTTCTTCAAAAGCTTGCTGTTGCATCTACATAGTACACAAAACTTACATATGAAGTTTCAACGCCATACCTCTTTCCATTTTTGAGATATTCTGTTCACAGACACACAGACAGACAGACAGACACACAGACAGACAGACCAATGAAAAAAAATATGTTTTTTGGGATCAGGGGACTCTAAAACGTAAAGATCTGTTGAAAACTCAATTTCGAATTTTTGGGGTGAATCCAATACCTACTTCCTTTATTGTAAAAGAAAGTAAAAATAGAAAAGAAAACAAAAAAAACCCATTTTAGAAGTATTCAACTGGAAAATCACCTATCTCACATCAATACACATTAAAAATTTAATAAAAATGTGAAGTTTGAAAAAAATTGTTAGAGCCGTTTTTGAAAAAATCGAAAAAACATTTACTTCCGGTTATGCGATTTTCTTCAAAAGCTTGCTGTCGCATCTACATAATACACAAAACTTATATATGAAGTTTCAACGCCATACCTTATTTTGTTTTTGAGATATTCTGTTCACAGACAGACACACACAGCAGACACACATACAGACCAATGAACAAAAACATGTTTTTTGGGTTAAGTGCACTCTAAAACGTGAATATTTGTTGAAAACTCAATTTCGAATTTTTGTGGTGAATCCAATACTTCCTTTATTGTAGAAGGAAGTAAAAATGTTATTTGTAGGTGGTTGCAATTTTTGGTTTGTTTGAGGCTTGTCGACGTGCAGAGTTTCATAATTTATGCATTGGTGATGTCAAGGAGGAAAGCTCCGTACTGGTCGTTTATATCAAGGACACAAAGACTCACAGGACCAGGATATTTACGATTGTGAATGATGATGGCACAGTGAATTATACTGATCTTATTAAAAATTACATGAGTTTAAGACCAGAAAATGTGAAAATTGAGAAGTTCTTTTATTCTATAATTGCGGAAGATGTACATGCAATCCGATTGGCATTAGCACATTTGGCCAGATTCCTCGAAAGATCGCCACTTATCTGGAAATTTCTAATACTGTTGAGTATACGTGTCATTCCTTTCGGAGAACATTCGCTACAATTTTAGCAGATAGCGGTGCTGATATTAGAGTGCTCAAAAAACATGGAGATTTGAAGAATGATGCTTTTGCTGAGGAATATATTACAGATTCGCGTGAAAATAAAAACAACTTGGAGCTGCTAGTGGACAGATTAGCAATGTTTCTTCAACAAGTGATTGTATCCTTTCTACTGCTAGTACATCAATGTCGGGTATCACAATATCTGGAAATTTCAATTGTAGAATTCATTTTAATATAAATAAATCTGAATGATCATATATGCTTATTTTGTTGTTATAAAGTAGATGTTTATGCATGATTTTCTCTACAATAAAGATGGTATTGTGACGCTAATCGACGACAAATCAATTTATGCATCTACTCTAAAATATGAAGCAGAAATATGGCCAATGCAAGATCAACAACGAAGTAACATTACAACAGTAGAAATAAAATACCTTAACAGAGCAGTGTTTAGAACAAAAAGAGATACAATTAGAAATGTGGTAATTAGGGAAGAGCTAGAACTGGAACCTCTAGTAGAAACTCTACAAAGAAAATAGCTGAGATGGTATTTGCATGTGGTTCGAATGGCTGAAGAGAGAATACCAAGGAAAATAATGGAAGCACAAAGAGAAGGGAAACGAGGAAATGCAAGACCAAGGTTAAAATGGATAACATCAAAAATATGGCGGAGAGAAAGGGGAAAAATATAAAAGATTTAAAAAGACTGGCACGAAATAGGAAGAAATTCCAGAAGTGGACAGATGATCCAACTCATTAGGGTATAAGGGATAGAAAAGAAGAAGAAGATAAACACAGGTCTGTAAAAGGGTTGATTTCCTAAACTGAGCACAAAGTCCTCCCAAAATTTCAGATGGTTTAAACCCCTCATTGGTTAGAAACTCGATAATAATACATTGCGCAACAGAAGAGTGCATCTCATGCCCACTCATCACGTTACTAACTAACGAAAAGGCTCAGAAAGGGCCCCCCAGACATTCCCGCCTTCAACCCCTCAAGCATACATTGCCAAGCCATAACTTAGTTGGCCGTGAGAAAAAATCCAGTATCGAACTTAAAAATAAGTTATTCTTAATTTAAAAAAAAATAGAATATTTTTTCAAAAATGTCTTTTATTTAAAATTAGAACTGAAATCCACTTAAATTTAATATAACAATAAAACTCAAAAATATGAGAGGGGTAGTTTGCTACATTGTTATCAAACGATAACAAAATATATGGATACTTACTTTAGGTAGGTACCTACCTACTATTCAGACTTTAGACTGCAGAGAGTAGAACTGGAGATGTTGTGCTTTGTACCCTTTAAATAGTTGTGCTAAAAAAATGTAATAGTAGTTGCAAGTAACTAGTGGTGGTTGGCAAGGTAAGTAGGTACTAAAATATAGATGTAACTCTAAATGTAAAGCTACGAGTTTTTTTATATGCTACGTTTCACTTTACAAATTCTGAAAACAAATACTTTTTAAAGGTACTTCGTATATTACATAGTATTGATTTTTTTTCAATAGGCTATAATAATTCTTTTACTCCTAAGCAGGTTAAAGTTATTGCAATGTTTATTATCAAAATATTTAATTCACACTGCACTAAAATTCCTCCTCTGCTGTTTGATTTCTAACAATAACTTTTTTATGGTGTCATTTATGGACATCATGGTCATTGTTTTATATATAAAACTCATTGTTTATAGACAAAGAGCCGTTGCAACTACATGATTTAATTAAATATGATAATATACCATGATAGGTCTTTATAAATAGTAAAATATTAAAACCAAATATTTTGTATGTTTACTATGACACATATTTTAGGTAGGTATTCACATTTATTAATAACGGTTACTACGAAATTGCATTTTTACTAGCATGCAAATGTGTGCTGCAGTGCAAAAATAAGAAACAATATTAAATTTTATTGTGATTCTGCATGCTACAATAACTATCAGGAAGCATTTAAAATGGAATAACTTAATTATGTGTTGTTAGCAATTATGCTTAATCAACAACCGTTAATAAACATTTTCGAGCATATATCAATGAGCAGTAAATCTATTCTGTTCTACAGTAGTGAACGAGCACATTATCAGACTAAACTTGGCAGTTATCATGAGAAAATTATCATACTTTGTAGTTGCAGTGTTTAAGGTGATTGTAGTGTTAGAAGCATCACATTTATTGGGTATCTATTTACCTTTGCAGTTCAAAATATCTCAAGCTCAACTAATTGAATTGCAGATAATCATATTACCAAAGATGAGATAATAGAAGTGGTTGATGTTCATAATAAATATCGATCGCAAGTAGCTAGAGGTAGACTTCCTGGCCAACCAGGCGCTGTGGACATGATGGAACTTGTAAGTACCAATTTTGTAGCCCACAATTTTCTTAAGTAGGTAAATTATAGTGCTGGGATGACCTTTTAGCAAAGGAAGCTCAACAGATTGCAGATAAAATGATTTTCAAACACCAAAAGGTAAAAGATGGTGAGTAACAGCTTTGAACTTGGACGAAGTGTTTATTGATATAGTAATTATTTAAGATCGTTGGTCTCATGTAGGCCAAAATTTGGCAGAGACTTTTTCAACAGCATATAAGAAAGGTGCAAACTGGACCTCGGCGATTACATCATGGTTTAATGAAGCCAAAAATTATAAATATGGAAAACGCTTCTCTTCAAGCACAGGGCACTATACACAGGTGAAAGACAGCACCTAAGTGCTTTTAACACTACACTGCTTGCATTTTTTTACGTATTTTTTTATAACTTAAGTGGCCACAATTGTGCATTGGTATTTAGTTAAACCTACTGATCAGGTCTGACAGCTTAAAAATCATTTCTATCTTCTGAGTTCATCTAGTTTGTTTATTAAATTATTAATTGGTTTGTTAGAGTGCACTTCCACCTGCTTAGTATAGCTACTTATCAGTGCATTTTTTGGTTTCCTCCAATTGAGGGTAGGTACATATAAATCACTTTGTTAGAAATATACCAAGACACATTTGCTATAGCTTGTAGCATTTTATTTCGATACCTTTCAATCATAGGCGCCGGTTTTTCAAAATTGCTTTGGGTGCTCTGCCTTCCACCTCTCTCCTTCAATGGTTACGTGGGAATGGATTTTATGTTCAATTATTTATGGGATCAAATATAATGTACACCAAATTAAACCATACATCCCTAGCGCTGTTCACCAAAAAATTTAATGAACATCAAAAAATCTTAATGGAACCCAAATTATTATACTTCGGAAAATGAGAGCAGCGCCACTAAAATAGCTATGTTGCGTATTGTTTTACCATTGCTTACATTTTAAATTCCATATGTCTACCAATTTTACTAAATGTTCACCAAATTTAGAACGCTCAAGTTACGCGCCCGTGCTGTACATAATAAATATTCGTGCTATCCATTTATATTTAGTCTTTTTCGAAAAAACTACTTGTGCGTTAAATAATTATTTTGTTACTCCAAAATGAAATAAGCTCGAGCATCTCTCCTTGTCGCTTCAAGACAAACTTCTTGCAAGCTTCAGCTTGCAGCCGCACACTGTGTTTGGTAGCTTTAACAGTGAGTGTAACCAGTGTATTGGGGTATGAAAAAACTTAATAAGTTTAATTTTCAATTTTGTTTTGTGAAATTTGTGTTAGATTTTGATATATATACTAGCGGACCCGACAGACGTTGTCCTGTCCGCTGCCTGCTTTCAGTGGGTTCAGCAAACGTTTCTTCGATATTCGAATTTTCAATTTTTTTAAATTTTAAAAAATATTGGGGGGTGGTGAAATTTTGGGGTTATATGTTCTGATGCGAGAAATCTTAAAAAAATTAAAAAAGAAATTTCGTCAATTTTTTTTAAATTGTCTAGAACCCGATTGCAGCGCCACGTACCGGGTCCAATTGTAAATCTAAACCATCCAGGGACCCACTTAAACAAAAAAAAATTCATCAAAATCGGTCCAGCCGGTTAGGAAGAGTTCAGTTACATACAGACGTACAGAAGAATTATATATATATAAAGATATTGATTTATTTCCAAGAATTCTTCAGACTTATTTCTGTGTCTCCATTAATAAGCAAGACCTAATAAAACACGATAGATTTTTCTTATAAGTGATATTTAGGCCAACAAGAAATATAAATCTGGGTATACTTTTGAAATTGAATGTGGTATAAAATATAGTAAACATTGTGTATTTTTGCCAAAGAAATAGTGTTTTTTAAATGCTAAATAATATAAGACGCTGACGAAAATTAAATATCTGGGTATCATGTTAGAATTAAATGCGGAATAAAATTTGGTGAACATTTAGCATTTTTAGCCAACGAAAGTTGTTTTTAGGAACAAATAATATAAGAGACTAGCATGATGTCAATTTTTGGCTGTCGCTCTAAGATTATGTATTTTCTTAATTTTGGTGAGCATTTAGTATTTTTGGGAAACGAAAGTAGTTTTTTGTACGAAAAGGTTGGGTAAATTTGGTAGACTGTTAAATACCACCCGTTATTTATCATGGAACCAAAATAAAGTTATAGGTACAACACAAAAGACGTAAAGACAAACAATATTTATTACTTATTAGGTATATATGAAAAATATAAAAAACATATAACAAAACCTTAACTAAACAAAACTTTGGTTTCTTGTTTCTAATATCACAAAAGTAATAACAATAACTTAAGAAAAACTGTAAAATGAGCAAAATCTCAGCCGGTTACATAAAAAATTGTCGCCTTTGGCTGTTTTTTAAAATAAATATGGTGGCAACTTGCTCGTCATCAGTTTCCCGTGCAAGATCTTTATAAAAGTTTAAAATAAGAATGTTATTCAAATGTGACTGCGTCATGGTAGTTCTCAGGTAAGTCTTTAGGCGTCTTAAGCCAGAAAAACTCTTTTCTGACGTACATGATGTTGCAGGAATAGTTAAAAACAATTGAACGACTAAAATATTCTGAAAATAATTCCTTTAGGTGGGTATTCTGATTGAAATACAATATTATTTCTGATACTGATTTTAAAAGATGATCTTTTGTAACATCAAAAAACATTTTTTTCTACGGTCACCTCTAAAACTGACTATTAAGCGCTCACTGTCAATGCGAAAAGTTAGCGATTCACACATTTTTTCCCTAGTAACCATTTTAGCATCGCAACCACGTAAACAATGTCTTAATGAAATAATCGCGTCACTTCATTTTACTTTACGCATCGCCATGGCTAACCTGATTATTATTGTTATTCGTCATTTTTCTGGAACTGGCTAAAATTATTGACAATTGCATCACGGTGCGTCCATCATCACGCAACAGATTTATTGAGTTTGCAAGTTTTTTTGAAGTTGAAGATGTAATCTGAAGATAATTGCACCCCGCCTGAAGTATTTGAAGCGACCCAGACAGCAACCAACGAGTTGTTGCTGGCCAAATCGCGCGGCCTTTATGAACGGCGGTACGACTTCATCAAATGGGGTGAATCGAAATTTCAATTATTTAACAATTTTGTCATTTATTTAGGACCGTAGAAAAAATGTTGTATGTATTTCTTTACACACTAAATACATAAATATCTATTTTATTCAACTGTAATCTGTCATGATCAAAATCTTCGAGGTAATATTTTCTGACTATATCGGTATCCTCTTCTTTTAACAAAAAAGTTTCTAATTCGATTACCCTTTTGATACCTTCCGACTCAAAACAACTTTTAATACTTTGCATGCAGGTATCTATAATTTCAAAATATAAAGTTCTGTAGAAATTTTCCGGTGTTCGCAAAATATTGGTTCTTACTGCCTTTATATACGGTGCACATGTATGGAAGGGATATTCCCTATTCTTTTGAGTACAATAGGATTGTCCAGCTAAGCTTCCTTTGCTCTACTGTAGCACAAGAGGTTAAAATCTTCTCTCAAAATGAACTTTCCCTTTTCCAGCGTTTACGACTGTATTTGTCGACTGGGCTTGATTTATTCCTGCATTTACGATATAATCCCGGTTGTGTTGAAAATTGCATCGTGAACGTTTAGATACGTTAGTTTTGATTGTTCAAATCGACGACACAAATCATATTTGACGTTACAGATCTGTCACATCGCAAATTTCACTTGTTAGCTGATTTAGCATTGCACTTTGTGTCACATTTTAGTTTATGGCCTTCCTTTGCACGACAGGCGTTTTCCGGCCATTCATCACAGCTATGCTACACATGTTGTAGACCTTTTCGGAATATAATACTCTCATTGTAAGCTGTTTGAACACCAGTATCATTGTAATTATATATGGAACCTGGCTCTACAATTAGAAAACCTGAAAAACAGTGTGTCTATTAAAAGCTGTTGGCCAGCTCAGGCGCTGCAGATGTATCAATTGATTTCATTTGATGTCAATATGCAAGAAAGATTTTTTGCAAGTGCCAAATTCTAAAATTATGACAAGGCCATACTGCATAATGCATACTGTAGGTTTGCTATGAGGTAGGTAGAAAAATATACTGCCAATTTCACAATGCGGATGTCAAGTAAATGGATTATATTCGCATATTCGTGCCTACAATTTGTGCAAAGCATTTAGATTTGCCCATCAGACAACACTGTTGAATCAACAAGAGTTAATAATCTATAAAATGGCTCTGGTTCCCTGCAGGTGTAATTTGTACTCGATTGGACTTTTTATGTATTTGAAAGGCTTATTCTAAAACAAAAAAGTTTTCTCTAAAACTACAAGTCAGTTAGAGAAATTTGATACGTATCAAGTCTCCCAAGATGTTAAGTATATAGGATATCTCCCATTAGTACGTCATAAATTACCAATTCATACTCAATCATGAACGGTGATTGCAGCAATACTTTTTTAACAAAATATAGCAGTACATACCCTTTGTCAAATGAGGCTATCCGAGCGATGCTGTGTGAATCACTTTGGTTACAATTCTAGATACAGAATCAACAAATTTTGGGCTGATACATGTGTCACTCTGACCATCTGATAACTAATGGCCGAATCGTCGCTGCGCTGCTATAGTGTCAAATGTAGCACCCCACCTTTGTCCTTATTGGTCAGTTGAAAATTTAAAATGCCGCTTAGTGACATTTTGAATGTGTATTGAGTTTCCTGTTGTATCAATTCTCCCTAGTCTCCCCTAACGTCTATTTCTTCTGGTTTAATTTTTTCCTCTTAAATAGTTTGCAAAATACCATAATCTCAGCCAGTTTTCATTTTGTTAAATTATTTTTAGCTCGTATGGGCAACAACAACTGCTGTTGGTTGTGGTTATGTACATACTGAGGATCCTTTGATAAAACTGAAATATAGGAAATTCTATGTGTGCAATTATGGGCCTGGGTAAGTCCTTAGAATACATACTTTGAACATTTTTGAAAAATACGTGTTTTAGGGGAAATATCAAAGGTAGAGCTCCCTACAAAAGCTATGGATGTGGATGTGCAGGGCTGTGTAAACAGCAATGCAAAGCTCGAAACCAGAAAAAAGTATAACTGTTTTGTAAATACTAGCTTTGCATATGATTAGCTTTAAATTTTTTAAATGTAATTAGTAGTTGATTTTATTAACTGTACTTATAGAATACGTTTGTTATATATTCAAAATAAAAAATATTATATTTTCTATGTCAAGGAGGGAAGAACATGGACTAACTCACCACAAGAAATGAGTTATAAGAGGTCAAGAGAACGAGCGGCTACAATTCCTTAAAGAATGTACAGCCAAGTATATATATATGCGCACGGCTATCTTACTTGCCTCCGAACATGAAACAGACACCCACGCCTCCATGTCAAGGAACATGTTTTTCCATGTGAACTCCTCGTCAATCTCTTAAATAAGGTTATCTTAACAAAAGCATCAAGAGAGGGGTAAGGCATTTCGATATTTGAGATATACAAAAAAATGGTGCACACAAAATAGCAACTCATCTCCGACTACACTACTGCAATGTGGTCTCCCGTTGTATATCGCAGTGATACACAGTCGACATACTCACCTCCAGCAATGTTACCGTTCTTTTGCCGAGGGAATAAAAGCAGTGCGTCATTTTGTTTTCGCATTTCGGCACACCGAACGTGATGACGTATCTAAAGATCGCGCCGATGGCATTCTTTTGTTTTAATAAATTCTTGTAGGTACCTAACATATCTATGTTACTACAAACTTTTTCTTTCTTGGTCTGTGACTACAAATAGATTAATTAAAGCAGCTACCTTGTAGTTACTGAAACCTTGCAATATAATATTTGAGTTAAGAATTAATGAGTTACCTACTTACAACTCTAAAAAAAACAACCAACAAAATTGCCACAATCATTTTTTTCCAACTGAATTGTCATATTTTGAAAAACTATTATATTAGCAATTGGCTTGGGCCACGGTACTTGAATAAATGTAACTCTTAACACGTAAAAGTTGTAATGTACCTTTTAGCTTTGGAGAACTATATGCGAAATGTTACTGTGTGCACTCTTCCAGATGTGTCTTATCAATTTCTCCTGCGGCGATATTTCTAAACCTGCGAGAGTGGCATAAAAATCGCTTGTATAGGTACTCTCAGATGCCGAATTCGCTCACTTGCCGAAATGGAATACTCAGACCTAGAATTGTCCCATTGCCGAATTAATTTGCTCAGTTGCAGCATTGGCCAAATTCATTTCGGAATTTGAACAAATTGGGCATCTGAGTCTAATATATAAAAAAATGTACGAGGTACGAAGACGGTGCACATCACACAGGTTTGGTTATAAATGGTAGAGTGGCGACCTAAACTTACTTTTTTTTTTAAATAGAAGGCTTCATATTTAGGTAGTTTACAAGTTTTCCATTGAAATGCTAATAATTTTAATATAAAGTTGTATGGATCTACTGCCAACGGTTTTGGAGATATTAACAATTAAATGCAAAAAAAATGGTGAACTCCAGGCAGCTGCTGTAAGTAACAAAAAACAATTCAATGAAAGAGAACGTTACAAAAAAATTATGGAGTAAAAATTTCTCACGTTTCTAATAATACTGAAACAAAAAGGAAACACTCGCTAATGCAAATTGCATCAATTTTCAAATAAAAATAACATTACCGATGGTGGGATTCGAACTACATCTTCTGTGAATGCGATTTCAGTTCCACGTGTGTCTTCCACTGATGCATGAAGGATCTTTCGGATCTGTGCAATTCATGGCTGTATTACACAGAACGCACTTTATGTTGCCCCATTTTGACTCTTAAAACATTTACCCTGTATCTGTTGGGTCCCATTTTCATCAAGTGTAAAGCCTGAGCTATATGCAAATTACTACTTTTATCTACGACAGTGTGTAAAATTGACTTTGAGTTGGCAGTTTTAAGTTTACAAAACGACTATTTAGTAATATGTTTTCATTAGTTTACCTCGTCAGTAGTGATGGGCATAATCGGATGATTTCAATAATCGGAATGTTCCATTTCGGAATGTTTATAAAATCGGAATATCATCCGATTATTTTACATTCCGTAAATGCAAGCAAGAGAAAACGAGCGAAACAACAACAAGCGGAAGGAAGATGAAGTGCGTGCAAATTTGCGTCGCGCCGTAAGCCTTTATCTGCGTTGGCATCTATTGTTTGGGTTTGCAGGACGGCCAGTAAAACAATTTATGAGTCGCACAGTGGCATATAAGAGGAAATAAAATATTTTTTCAAATTATTACAGTAGTTACCTTAATAGACTTTCGGAAAATTTTAAAGTTTAATGGCACATAAAGTACATAATAGATAGTATAAAACAATACATGAATTTGAAGTCTGTAAGTTGTACTATCTAATAATTAATCTATGAAATACCACTTCCATTAGTGCCATTCACCAGCATATAGCAGTCAAGTGAGTCAACACAACATTCCGTATTACGTTCAGTTCAAATTAGCATTTGGTTTTCTCATTTTGTGTTCCGAATAGTAAAATAATCGAATTCCGAAAGTTCCGAATTTTGTGCACCGAACAGTAAAATAATCGAATTCCGAAAAGTTCCAAAACGTTCCGATATAATCAGAACCTTCCGGTTTTTTTAACAATCGGAAACTTTCCGATTATTCATTCCGGATAGGCCCATCACTACTCGTCAGTAGCAAAGTATTTAAAAGATTTCATTAGGCACGTCGTTAGTAGCAAAATTACAACCGTTTGATAGTAATCCTAATTTATATTTAATTTTTTTTTATTTACCGTGTTTTCTAGATTATATCGTAGATAAAATATTGTACGATACACATGTGTAAAGCATCTTTAGTCACTCGCGGGACAGACTAGGTTTACGCACTTGTATCGTAAATTACTATCATCTGTTTCTAAGTTAAAGCAAAAATAAATAAAACATTTTTTAGTGCTCACCCTGTACCTATGTGTTGTGTCCCAATATGTCCCAATATGCCCTTTTTCTTCAAGTGCAAAAACCTGAGATATGTGCAAATGATTACTTTCGTTTAAATAATAGGTCTGGAGTTAAAGCAAAAATAGGAAGAATTTATTTTATTTTATTTGCTCACTCTGTATATGTTTCTCCCAATTTTTCTCGATTTTATGCCAGGTAGACATATAATATGCATGCAAAATATCGTCTTCCTCCAAAAATTAGTTTTAGAATTGTTCCGGCAACAGACTGACAGACGAAATTGAGAAAAGCTGTTTTTCGTCATCTAGGCACTCTGAAATGTGAAGATCTGAAGAAATCTCAGAAGGTAGTTTTTTCTCGATTACAATACTTTCTTCGTCTTTTATACGAGGGAAGTAAAAACAAAGAATTGAGATGCTTTATTTCAAGGGATAACAAAAACCACCGTTAAATTAATAATATAAAACTCTCCGAACAGAGCATTAAAACCAAAATCCAGTCATGTAAATACAAGAAATAATAAACATGAAATCTGATTTTGAAAAAAAAGCAAACAAATACATCAAAATTATACAGTGACCTACAAAAAGTCGGCATCATATCGGAAAGTTTTTTATTTTTGATTTTTCAAAAGAACCTTTTACGACAATCATTTGTGCTTGTCCAAAAACCTATTTAGCTCCTATCAGATATACCGAGTGATTTTAACTTATTTAGAAAATGGCATTTTTGAAAATTCAAAATCAAAAAAGGGCTATTTTTCGGAAATTAAGTAAGATTTCAATGAAAGTGCGTTCTTTAGCGTGTGTTAGTTTTAGCTAACTGAGCAAATCTCAAGGCCAGAAAACACTTTTTTTTTAACTTTCGCTAAGATTTATTTTTTCAATGTTTTAAGTATTTTTCAAAATTTCACATAAGACTTAATTTTAAAACCGTGTGTCTCTATTTTGGTTTTCGTAAAGCAGGCAAAAATAAACCAAATGTAGCTTTACTTTATGGGGAATTTCTGAAATAAAGAGAATACTTGAAATATGACTGGTAGGAAATGTTAAATGTACTTACAATTCAGAAGCAAGTTAATTAAAAGCAAAAGTTTTTGATAGCACGTCTAGCAATACAAAGTTTTCGTGCAGCGACATTCACGGAACAGTTTAGTGCACTTAACAGATAAAATTCTGTGCAGGTTGTTTAATATGCACATGCGCTAATAAATTATATCGAGGTTACAAATCCTATAAGGCATAATTATTCTTATTGAGTAAATTTTATTAAATATATTTAAATTTAATATTAAAAGCAATGAGTTTATGAAAACTAAGAAACTGATAATTAACTAAGAAAAATTACAAAAACAACACTGGAACAATGAGTTAAAATAAGTTGTGATAGATTATGTTTAATTTTTCAATGTCAGTTCTGTAGTTAATTGCTTTGGAACTTTTTTAATTTCAATCATTTCATATATCAAACGTTTATGTAAATTATTTTCTCTGCGTAAGATTTTTGGTGTGGAAACATTGAAATTATGTAGTTTATCTACAGCGTGATCAGATAACGCAGTGTTCGGCCTGTTGGAAGAAACCATTTTTAACTTAATAGAGTTTTTATGTTGATTCATTCTTTTAATTAATCTTTGTTTTGTTTGGCCAATGTAATTGGCATCACAGTCATTGCAATTTATCTGATAAATAATATTTGATTCATTGGTTAGTTTTGTTTTATCTTTAAGGTTACTGAAGAATAATTGACCAATGGTATTATTGTTTATTCCTAAATTATCTTTACTTTTACAAAAAGAACTCAACAAATATAATTTTCAAACTGCTTTTAAAAACAATAATACCAGTTCAATTGTAAATAGCTGCTAATTAGTCCTTTAACATGTTTTAAATAATATAAAATGTTAATTGCTCGTTTAGATTTTTTATTGTTTACCGAAAAGTGATATGTTCACATAATTTTTACGTTTTGAATGCAATGTGCTTTTTAGGAGAAATGTTTTTCAATTCTAATTAAAATCTATTTAAATGGCTTCTAAAAACTCTAATCTAGCCCTGTTAATGAATTACAGTGACAAAATCCTGTATATTTTCTTTTACAGTTGTCTAAATGAGAAGAATTTTTACTTTCCAGTTTACATGTTCTAAAATATCTTTGAAACTTCTTGTGGCGCTTCAATAACCATCTTATTTTTATGGGTAATTCGCCACACTACAAAAGGAAAAATATTATAGCATGAACAATTCGGAAAACAAATCTACTTCCGTTATCAACATTAACTAATTATATTAAAAATCAACAAAAACTTATTTTATTGGAGATCTAGTAGAATACGACTAACCTCCCCAATAAATAGCGTGACACGTTCATGTTTTAATATTTTTCATTTTGTAGGGGGGCGAAATACACTTAAAAATAAGATGACTAAAAGATCTCACTCAGATAGCTGTAAAAGAACGTTTACAGGATTTTTGTAACAGTAATTCATTAACAAGGTTAGATTAGAGTTTTAGAAGCCATTTAAATCGATATTAATTATCATTGAAGAATATTTCTCATAAAAAGCATATTGCATCAAAAATGTAAAAATCATGCGAACATATCACTTTTCGTTAAATAATAAAAAATCTAAACGAGTAATTAACATTTTATATTATTTTTTACAATTATAAATCTTTAGTCTTTACATAAAAAATTTTAATTTTAAAATTAAGTCTTGGTACGTGAAACTTTTAAAAATATTTAAAATTGAAAAATTAAATTTTAGCTAAAGTTAAAGAAAAATTTGTGTTTTATGGACTTGCGATGGTTTAGTTAACTAAAATTAATACACTCTAAAAAAATATCATTGAAAGCTTAAGTAAAAGTTTCTCGGTATATATGATATGGGCTAAATAGATTTTTAGACAAGCACAAATTATTGTCGTAAAAGGTTTTTTTGAAAAATCAAAAATACATTTTTTGCCCATATGATGCTGACTTTTTGGCGGTCGGTGTATACCCAATAACGTTAAATGTTCAACTATTTCTCCTCCTCTTGTCTGGGTGTTAAAACTATACAAAGTGTTCATTATTTGCAAATTTAATCATTTTGCCTTAGTAAATGAAGCACGCTGTGTGTCTCTGTATTTCTTAAAAACTCTTTCAATAAACTTTCGTCTAATAACTCATATAAAACCCCTAAATTAAAGTAGTTTTCAGATTTAATTTATTCCTGCATTTCTTGGTTTTTTGTGTCAGCAATGGCAGAATTTTTATTTTCTAAACCTAGTTTTTTGTTGTGATTGGTATGTTCAGGTGTGTAAGGTCACATTTTAGCGATGTTTGTTTGTGATTCCTTTAAATAAAGCATTTTAAGAGCCTTACATTTTTTCTTATATTCACACTCGCATAGTTGAAAAGCGGTTGAATTTAGGGTTATCCAATAACACATCAAAATAAATCTCTTTAAAGGATCTTTTCAAAAATACTAAAATGGAAGACATCTTGTTTAGCATGAATACCCAGAGCCACCATTTTACACTCGAAAGGCAATTCACAAAAAACGTAATGTTTTGGTAACGTTTTATTTCATTTAATTGTTGCCAGTAGCAACAGCACCGCCTGAAGTTCAGCATTTTATGCATAGAATCGGTAATATATCCAAAACAGTTATGTTAGACCCATATAAATTTATATTAAAATTACTAGCTGGCCCGGCAAACGTTGTTTTGCCCAAAAATAATTTGTCTCTGACACCCCGTTTAACCACTATAAAGTTTTAATTTTATATCATGTTCATCGTCTTGGACTTAAAAATATATGCTACTTTCTAGCTGTACCCGCGACTTCGTAAGCGCGAGGTTCGTTATTTCTGTATTAAATAATGACTAATTAGTTTCTGTCATCCCAGCCCATCTTATCCCATCCCATCCCCGTCCCCGTCCCGTCCCGTCCCGTCCCGTCTCCTCCTCTACCATCCCATCCCATCCCTTCCCGTCCCGTCCGTCCCGTCTCGTCCCATTCCTTCCCGTCCCATCCCGTCCTGTCCAGTTCAGTCCCGTCCCGTCCCGCCCCGTCCCTTCCTGTCCCTTCCCGTCCCGTCCCGTCCCGTCTCCTCCTCTACCATCTCATCCCATCCCTTCCCGTCCCGTCCGTCCCGTTTCGTCCCATTCCTTCCCGTCCCGTCCAGTTCAGTCCCGTCCCGTCCCGCCCCGTCCTTTCCTGTCCCTTCCCGTCCCGTCCCGTCCCGTCTCCTCCTCTACCATCTCATCCCATCCCTTCCCGTTCCGTCCGTCCCGTCTCGTCCCATTCTTTCCCGTCCCATCCCGTCCCGTCCAGTTCAGTCCCGTCCCGTCCCGCCCCGTCCCTTCCTGTCCCTTCCCGTCTCTTCCCGTCTCGTCCAGCCCCGTCCCGTCTCGTCCCTTCTCGTCCCGTCCCGTTCCGTCCCCTCCCGGCAAACGTTGTTCTGTTCAAAAATAATTTGTCTCTGAAACCCCGTTTAACCACTATAAAGTTTTAATTTTGTCATGTCCATCGTCTTGGACTTAAAAATAAATGCCGTTTTCGCAATCAACGTCCTAAAAAACCTCAATAACGACACCCATATCGATTTTTAGGCTTATTTACCCCATTTCACCTCTTAAGGGGTAGCGAACCCGACAGACGTTGTCCTGCCCGAACATTGATTTGCCTGCTATTAGCGTGTTCAGCAAACGTTTTTCCGATATTCGAATTTTCGATTTCTTTCATTTTAAAAACATGCTAATAGCTACAACTATTTTCATTATCCGTAGCGCGCTGGTCATCATTGCGGTTGGCACGTAAAGTAGATACCCGCGCAGCTGACTGTCTTCGACGACCTATGTTAGCTCGTCGTGCCTTTGGCATTGTAACGGACACTATAAAACGACATCGAATTGTTTTCACAATCACTTGTACACAAACCAAATTTGAATGTCTGACTGACTGACTGACTGCGACGACCCTGCATTCGCTTCGCCCCCTGTGGGTGCAGGTAGCGGCTGGGCCTCCCAGGTCAAAACTGTCCTTCCGAGAATTGTCGGCACAAACAGCACAATAGCTCTGATGCGGATTATGACATTATTTTATTTTCCGGCTTTCCCTTTGGATTTTTCCGAATTTTCTTTTTTGCTGAACCACCTCGGGAGTAAGACGAACACAACAAAAGAAAAATCATCCAAATCGGTCAAGTCGTTCTCGAGTTTTTGCGTTACTAACAGACGGCGATTCATTTTTATATACCGTGCGTCCACGAGACTACGCACCATGGCGCTGGAGTGATGCTAATTTATTTTAAAGATCTACTCTTCCGGTGGCAATTGATCATCAAACGGTTGCTAAGCATTGACCATTAAAATTGAATTTGCAAGTAACAAATAAAGTGCCTTCGAATGTTTTTGAATGGTCATGGCTATACAACGTATGAATAATATGTTGGTGACACTGTAAGTCTATATCAAATTCGAGGTTAGCAGATTGGGTTTTGCGTCAGTCTGTGTCAAAATTGACGCAAAACCTAACCTGCTATGGTCGAATTTGACACCATACGTCAAGTTTAATACGACTAATCGTTTATTGCCATAGAAAAATAAATAAAATAGGGTTTGTCATTAAGCTGTTTTCGTAAAAGCAAGAGCTGATCTTTGGGATAAATTAACGTTGCTCTGATTCCATGGTGCGAATCCCTGTGGACACACGGTATAAGATTAGTATTTCAACGCAAAACTTGAAGCTTCCTAAATATAGGGTAGTAACTTTGGTTCCCCACAGTTTTTGAGCCATTCTGTATAATCAGAAATATTTTAGTAATATGCAACACCTTCGCACCTACAACTTTCATGTAAGCTATTTTGATGTAAATCTCGTAGTTTTAGAGATATTTTCCACCCTGCATTGTTGACGAACCCTGTAATAAATGTCCAGTTGTATTGTATTTACTTAAATCCATGACTAGCGATAAGCCCCCGTGCGTGTTTGCCAAATCTCTGACGCGTAACAGTATGTTTCATAGATAGAAGCGAGTACTACTGGTGTACGTTGTTAGATGTATATGTATATTAAGTGGTCGCGCCATCTAGAATCACCACTATCAACTGAAGTGTATAACCGAATATGTGTACTGTCAAATTCACCTCCACCATAAAAATCTGTTAAATCGATGCTTGTTGCACCATCTGTTGAATGGAACATTTATACATGGGGATACCTAGTCGCCTCCGATTTTTCGTACTGGCCTCCAAAAATGAGGCCAGTTCTTCGTTTCGACGAATACTTTCGGAGGCGAGTTTGATGTTTTACATATATATATATATATATATACCGGGTGTCCGTTCTCAAAGTGGAACATAAGCGATTAACATTGTATTAAACGTTTTTACCGATTCCTGCTTGCCAATTCAACTTATAGGGAAGGTAATGGTATCAATGGAAAGATCAAGTTATTACCCATCAAATGATATCAGTAATAATATTCAAGATGCGATTTTTATTTTAAAATACTAATTTAAAACTTGGAAATTTTTAAATACGCCATGCCTTGCTTTTCAAGTTCGATAGCATTTGTCAAAAAAATTAGTAATTAGTTGGCGTAAATCAGATATTTTCTGCCAACGTCTGTTAAAATTATCACATATAATCTCATAAGAGCATTAATTCTTTCCAGAAATTTTTTGAGTGCGGTCCAGCAACGTCGTATTAATTTGCCCGAGCGGGACGCGAGGGCAAATTAGGACGTTGTTGGAATGCACGAAAATAATTTCCGGATATGAATTAATGCTCGAATGCAGATTCGGTAAGAAAATCGTAACGCCACAAACCCTCACAGTTGGGTTGGTCTACCTACAAAAAGTTTCCAAGAAATTTTTTTATTGTCTTGGTTACGGTTCGTGAACTAATTTTTCTATTGGTCATTAATGAGTGTCGTACGATTTTCTACAGAAAAATGAATTATTTCAATGAAGAACGAGTGAATGCACTAATGTTAATTGCCTATGTTCGACTTTGAGAATGGACACCCGGTATATGTATACGTATAAACTGTAGCAGCCAATATTATTTTTATTTCAATAAAAACCTTTTCTTTGCGTTATTTTGAGCTTCGCCAATCCGTTTTCATAAGAAATATTCAAATACAAGTAGATACTACATTTATACATGTGGGATAATAAATTTATTGAATGTTCGTAATTTGAACAATAGTTTAATTCATAAGTATAAAATAATCGGTATTTTATTTTCATATTATAAGTGGCAATTTAACATTATCAATCAAGAATCGTTAAATTCCTTGAGTTGATTTAATATCCAATTATGAAGTATCGAATAATTTTGAGCCAAAGTATTGAAATACAAGTACCAGTACCTATATTAATAATGCTTCTACCAGGTTTATTAATATGATCCTGGAGAATGATTTTACCGCTCCTTGATTTAAACTAACCAACGATGATAATCTTGTGTCTAACATAACATATCACCTTCCAATTGGCTGTTTAGATCACATCACTATCATATTATCATTCCCTAAATACACTTCGAAGGTAATAATGTAATAACCAAGTATAGTAACTACGATCCCTAACAACTAATAGTTCGGACAATTACAATTTTTGCATAAAAGGCAGTTTTATTATTATTTAATCCTCTTATTGCTTTGTTTAATGTTTAGTTATATCTTTATTTTTATGTCTAATAACTATTTCATTCACTATTCAAGCTTGAACTGTACAAAAAATATTATAATATACAAATAGTGTAAAATTCATTGACAATTAATAGTTCGGATGGGTGCAAATTGCTGTATAATGCGGAGGCTTATGTTATCATGTGACAGTGCTCAAGCCAGAAAGGATTATGAAAATGACCTCATCGCTAAGGATCCTGGTCAGACTGCAGTATAAGGTCTTGCCTACTGCGCATGTCCGCCAGTCTGATTCTGATTGAATAATGCTGTACCTGGAGCTAGCTGAATTCACACCCCAAGCAGGGGTTTCAAACAATCCACCAGCAATTCGCTTTGTCGTTCTAGCTTGTTTAGGTTAGTTGCAGCCTTTGCTACCGTTTTAAATTGAATGCCCCATAAGATTGTTTTGCAACCGCTGATCACATTCATGTCTGAAGGTCGATTTTTGATCATGCGCAATAGGCAAGTCTTATACTGCAGTCTCACCACGGTTCTAAAGTTGTTTATAAACATTTACGCAGAACAATTGAATCACTCCTCACAAATGTATGCGTGGCCATAACAAGTTTCACATGCTGCAAATTAATTAGAGAGAGTTAAGTTCAGATAAGCACAAGCAGCTTTGTCCATGTAAGTGCTTGCTTGTGATACGGGTTTTAAAAATATGACCTCTATACAGATTCTATTCAAATGTTGCGCGCTTCTGTAGGGAGTGGCTTAATTATTTGTTTAGTAAACGATGTTTAATAATTTGGTATCTGCTAACATGCTTGTTTCACAGTTTGCAAGGATCTACACTATTGAACCAGATGGTCCAATTCCTACTATAGAATCTAATCCCAATAATTCTTCATTACGTTCTGTTGAGTTCACAGAGGAATTAGTGAGAGAATTGTTCTTGCAATCTGTTCCAAGTCCTGATAAGATTATTATATATATACAACAGCGCTACAAGCCTTAAAGGCCCTTGGTTTTTTCAACTATTTCTTTCCATGCTTTTTTATCTAGTGTAACAGTTTCCCATTCTTTTATTTGCAGTTTCTTCAAATCTTCTTCTACTTCTTTCCTCCAGCTTAGCCTTGGTCTACCACGCTTGTTCCTTCCTTCCGGTTCTGATTTGTATACTTCCTTAACTGTTCTTTTGCTTTCTAATCTGTGTAACTGATCCATCTTATTCTGTTTTGTTTTATTATTTTAAATATGTTGCATCTTTGTAGAGGTCTTTATTTGTCCTTCTCCAAATACACCCTTTGTTAATTCCTCCATATATGTATCTTAATATTTTCCTCTCAGACTTCTACTTTGCTCTCTTGTCTCGTCATCACCCAGCACTCACTCGCATATCTAACTATCGGTCTTATAATTGTTTTATAGTTTAATTTTTATTGGTCTTGAAAGAACTTTTGAGCTCAATAGCTTTTTGTATACTCCCACGCACTTAGATCCCATTATTAGTCTCCGTTTTATTTCTTCGCTTAATCTTCCATTGGACGAAATTTCCGTACCTGGGTATATTGCACTATCTTCTTGTTTTAGATTGTATACTTTGTTTTCGATGTTAATTTGCAGTGACTCCTTTTCTTTCGTTTCTCCCATCACCATATATTGCGATTTTTTTTCATTTATTACGAGGCCTACTTCTTTTGCATTTTTTATTATTGCTTTTGCTATTCTCCGTAGTTCATATTTTGTTCTGGTTAATATTAGTACGTCATCAGCAAACGCTAAACATTGATGTGGTCCTTTGAGTATGTTACTATTTCTTTCGATATCACTTCTCTTGATTACTTTTTCTAGTACTAGATTAAATAACGTACTAGCCATTGGGTTTCCTTGTTTTAGCCCTGTGGATGTTGGGAATTGTTTGGTTTCTATGTTTCTCGTTCTTACTTTACTCATTGTTTCTTTTAGTGTTAGCTTTACTAGACTCTGCAGTTTCTTGGGACAGTTTATTTGTTTTAATACTTCTACTATCTTGGATCTTTTAACTCTATCATAGGCTTGCCGAAAGTCAATGAAGAGCGCATAGATTTTGATATTTTTATTCCAACATTTTTCTTGTATTTGTTTAATAGTGAATATCTGGTCTATTGTAGATCTATTTGACCTAAATCTACATTGATATTCTCCTAGATGTTGGTCTGTTGTTATTTTTAATTTCTGATTTATTATTTTTGCCAATACTTTGTATACTACATTTTGTAAACTTATTGGCCTGTAGTTCTCGCATTTTCCTGGTTTTCCTTTTTTTATAGATTGGTATTATTACTGATTCTTTCCAATCATCCGGTATTTCTTCTTCCTGCCATATCTTCACTATTAAATTATTGTAGATTTTTTCCGTTAGTGCTGCTCCTCCATATTTCAAATACTCATTGTATATTCCATCACTTGTTGTTTTTTAATTCCGCTATTATTTTTTCCACTTCTTCTGGCTTTGGAACTTCTTCATTTTGATTCTCTTCCATTTCTTCTGTTTCTTCTTCCCATTCCACTTCATCTTTGAACATTTGTTCGTAATATTCAATCCATAGTTCTTTGATTTCATTCTTATTCACTATTTTCTGTCCTTCTTTTTCCATGGTTATTTGTTGGTGTTTTTTCTTTTTCATTTCTCTTGTTTTTGCATACAACCATTTTAATTTATTTTGCTTGAAATTCTCTTCTATCTCTTCGATTTGTAAATTTTCATATTGTCGTTTTTTATTTCTAATTATACTCTTAGTTGATCTTCTAGTTTCTTTATATTTATCTTTATTTTCTTTACTATTGTCTTTTAAGTACTCCAATTTTGTTTTCCTTCTTTCTTCTATTGCTCTTGTGCATTCTTCGTTAAACCATCTGTTTTTCGCTTTTTTCACTTTCCTTAGTGTTTTTTCCGCTTTTTCCTTCATTAATTTGCTTACTTCTCTCCATTCTTCATTAATGTTCATTTCATTATCTATCTCTTCTAATCCTTTATTTTATTACTTCTATATATTTGTTTTTATGACTTTTTCTATTAGGGATTCTATGTTTAGCTTCCTTCTTCCTGGTCTGACATTCTTTACTTGGGTTATTTCTTCCTTTACTGTTATTCTTACCATTATGTGGTCGCTGCTTATGCCCGCTCCTCTTTGACTTCTTACATTTGCTACTTGGTTCGTATGCTTTGCCTCAATCAATACGTGATCAATTTGGTTTATGGTATGTCCGTCCGGACTAATCCAAGTCCCCTTATATATATATCTGTTTTGTAAGTATGTGGCTTTGACTAGTAGTTCTATTTCTGCAGCGAAGTTTAGAAGTGTTCCTCCATTGTCATTGGTTTTGGCATGTTTACTATATTTCCCTATTATACCTTTGTAAGTTTTGTCTTTTCCTAGTTTAGCGTTAAAATCTCCCATTAACATTTTAACGTCGAATCTTAGGCAACTGTCATACACTCTCTCCATTTCTTCGTAAAATTGTTCTTTTTGTTCTGTTGGTGCATGTATAATTTATTATGCTTATTTTTCTTTGTTTCCCTTTTAATCTTATGTAACTTAGTCTTTTATTTATTCCTTTTACACTTATAATTGTATCCTGTATTTGCTTGTGTATTAAGAATCCTGTACCTAATTTATTCTCGTTTCCTCCGTAGTTAAGGAATATATAGTCTTCATGTTCGTTATCTGATTCTGCTTTTATATTTGTCTATTAACGCACCAGGAGCACTAAAGAATTTTATTAGAGAAGCTAAAAGATACAAAGTGCAATTAATGACATTACAGGATAAGATTATTATGGGATTTCGTATGTTGTGTCCATCAATGCAGCAGAAAACTATATTTGTTTATGTTTTAATTAAATCAATTAACTATGTTAGAAAAAACAATTTTTGTTGCTGTTTTAATTAAGCGTATTAAGAAATATTGTTATTTCAGTATTAATTGGACATCTATGTCAAGAAAGAATATTTTTGTTTCTATGTTAATAATAGTTTCCCCAGAGTTACTAGTTACATTTCCTGGATATAAAAACATGTTCTAACTTTTGTTCTGTACTGTACTAACAAATTATATATAGCACTATGAGCAATATAGGTGTAAGCTTCTGCTCATTACGCCATTGTAAATAAACAATTCTAAAAGTGCTTAATAATACTAACTTGTTAATAAAATTATTTCTTACATTCTCATTAGTAATTATTGACCAGTAAATAAATCTTACCATTAAGAAAAGTAACTCAGAAAACAAAGAATTAATTTATTTATTTAAATAAATATTAACAAAACAACTGATGCTATGTAGTACGTTATGACCTAGTAAAATATGACTGATAAACCATGCCTGTCGACGTTGTGGCAAAGTATAAAAAGCAACACCACCACGTGGTAAAGCCAAACAAGCCACGGAATACAGTTGCATTAAAAACCTGAAAGACAATAGGACGTGTTTGTAGAAATGTCTAATAATAGAGGTAACTTACAGATTTTAAACTTTCAACTGCATGATGAAATTCTTGAGCGGATTTAATGATCGACTCTTCCGAATGGTCCATAGAATCTGTTGGAGAATACAAAGGGGCGCTGTCTATGGAACAACTTTCTTCGTCCACGACTTCACCATTCCAAGAATAGTTTCCCAGTGTTTTATACATGAACGTTAAATATAAGCAGATAATTATGGGAGCCACGTATTGCAAAGTTGCAACGCACAAGTAATAGAACACAGCTGCCACCTAAGAGCAAGTAGGTTTAATTATTAACACCAACAAGCCGGATTATTAAAAGAATACCCGTTTCTGTAGATCTATATTTGTAATACGCCCAGCCTCTTTTTTCTGCTCTTCGATTCGATGATAAGCCATGTCCAAATAGGCTTGCAGATACCAAGGAGTAAGGATAAGCTTCAGCAGCATGGTTATTATGACCCCAATCAGCCGTAACGATTCAAACGTGTGAGGTTCTAATCTGTAAATGGAGTCGATAAAAAGTTACTATTTCTATGTTATTAACACTTACAATGGCTCAGACATTCCCGAAAACCTTCTTATTGTGAGGTAGTTACGACTCACTGGCTTGATCCACAATATTACCAAAAGAAACGGCAATGCAAAGCTTATGTTTAGCAGTATTTGAATAAGCCTTCTTTCTCTAAAATACCTGCAAATCATATTTCTAAAATATGCTGTACAAGAATAAAATTGACATACTTCAATAAATCCCAATGCATTTTAGCTATTCGTAATCCAGGGAAAGTAAACAAGGCCCCTAGAAGCCCGCAGCACACTGCCAGGAAAAACTTGATCACTATTTTGGATATCAAACCCCTGCAATGACAATAGTAAGTTTCTAATAATTACTATTGGTAATGGTACTAACGAAGAGTCCAATCCCTGTTTGCTTAAAAAGGTTGAAGCACTCTGATTAAAGCTGACGTAAGCATTGTCAAGTTCCAGTTCCAATATGTTTTCGTCAACAATTAATATCATCATCGATATAAGCAAGTAAAGAAAACCAGTGACTATGCATGTTGACCGCTCTCCTACTGATTCTTCGCCTTTGAAATATTGAACCGTCAATGACAACAGTAGTTTTCTAAATTATGTTAAGAAAAATTTCGATAACCAACTAAAGATAACAGCAATAATATTCTAAAGTAGTCTTAAGGCTAAGTGTTTGCATATGATCTGGATCCGTATAGCAATAGGTGTGTACAGTTGTGTACTAGTATTTTCTATGCTTAATTTAGTGTTTAGTACACAGATTGTCCGAATTGTATTCCGGACATGGGAAATTAATGAATGCGACAGGGATAAACAGATAAAATGAGTAGGTATGACAGAGATAAGACATATCAAAATTTATCGGGGCTATGACACAACGCCCACTGGTCACAAACCCCAACTTAGAATTTGGTCATAACGCCCAACTTCCATTCTGGTCACAACGCCCAACTTAGTCACAACGCCCAATTTTGATTTTGGTCACAACGCCCAACTTGGTCATAACGCCCAAAAGCAATATTGGTCACAACGCCCAAAAGCGATATTGGTCACAACGCCCAATTTCGATTTTGGTCAGAACGCCCAACTTGGTTACAACGCCCAATTTTGATTATGGTCACAACGCCCAACTTGGTCATAACGCCCAAGTTTGATTTTGGTCACAACGCCCAACTTTGATTTTGGACATATCGCCCAGGCGGCACAGAAAGTAAGAAAAATGTCTATCTAAAATGAATAATAATAAATTAAACTTTTTAGATGAGGTAATAGGTAGGAAAATTTTCAAGTTCCCGTAAGTAGTATTAATATTATTTATTTTTCATAATAATTCAGTGGCGTAATGCGTTGTCCAAAAAGTTTCTAAATTCGGATTATAACATATAAAGTTGTATTTTTTATATGGAACTCATAGTTAGCTGTGGCATTATGAGAAAGAGGATTTTCCATAGATTCTCGAATCTCATAGGACATAAACATCCAGGTATTTGGACACTAATTGAAAAAATGCGACAAGAAGTTGCAACAGATGAAACCAAACTGTTGCAACATCAAAATGGAGTGCATTCAAAAAAGAAAAATCTGGTGTGATACACTCACACAACTTCCTTTTACAGTGATCTTATAATTAGTCAAAAATTTCATTTTTAATTTTTAACCATTTGTCAAAAATTTTCAAAAATTACAAATTCTACAAAAACGGTACAAAATAGAGCGTTAGTTGAAGAGACAAATTTTCTCTAGAATTTTAAGGTGAATTCAAAAATGTAATAATATACCGGGTGTTTTATTTAAAATAGGAGTTAATCAAAAAAATAGAAAAAAAAACAAAAGAAACCCACTTTAGAAGTATTCAACTGGAAAATCACCTATTTCACATCAATACACATTAAAAATGTAGTAAAAATGTAAAGTTTAAAAAAAATCGTTAGAGCCGTTTTTGAAAAAATCGAAAAAAACTGAAAAATCACAAGAGTAAACACCTACTTCCGGTTATGCGATTTTCTTCAAAAGCTTGCTGTCTCATCTACATAGTACACAAAACTTATATATGAAGTTTCAACGCCATACCTCTTTTCGTTTTTGAGATATTCTGTTCACAGACAGACACACACACACACAGACAGACAGACAGACAGACAGACAGACAGACCAATGAAAAAAAATATGTTTTTTGGGATCAGGGGACTCTAAAACGTGAAGATCTGTTGAAAACTCAATTTCGAATTTTTGGGGTGAATCCAATACTTCCTTTATAGTAAAAGGAAGTAAAAATGGAAAGAGTTCGAAAAAATGCAACAACGTATAAAAAACTTGTGTATTCAACATGAAAATGATGAACACAATAATGAAACTTTTTTACGTGCCATAGAACATACCATTAGATTCCAAGTGTATGAATAACTTAGAGTTAATTATAAAATATTAGTTTTTTGTAACTATTTATAATAAGCTTGAATTTTATTTAGCAGTTAATAACTATTAATAAACATAAATACTTAATATTAAATTTTAATTTTATTTCTTGCATAATTATTTTAGAACAAAAGTGTATTAAGGGGCTTGAATCATTCGAATATTTTTCGCAGCATTTTTTTCTCGGCACTTCTTCCTCGGCACTTTTTTCCAAGATTCGAAAAATGGACCCCCATCTTCGAAATCTTTTTCGAGAAAAGCTTTATGGTTTAAACCAAAATGGGCTGCCGTCTTTTACTTTCGAATTATAAACAAAAATTGAATTTTATCGATTTTTCGTTTTTTGACTATATATCCCGTATTTATAAAAATAGATAAAAGTAATTTGACGTTCTTCTGGCACCTTTTCGATACGAATGCAGCGGGTAGTCAGTTATTCAAAAAAGTTTTATAATTCTAGTTATACCATAAAATTGTATTTTTCTAGATGAAATCCATAGTTGTATGTGGTATCATGAGTAAGAGGATTTTTTCCCATTCCAGTGTTATATATCATAATATACAGATTGGTGGCGAAAAATGTGAACATAAGTAATCAAATGTGTGTAAATACAGTTTATGGACTTTATATGCGTTAGGCATAAACAGACCTATATGCGATTAACATCTAGTATTCGCAGAATCAAAAGGTTTTGTTTTTAGAAAACACTGAATTCTAGGATACTAGATTTTAAATAATATATGTCTACTTCTGTCTAACGCATACAAAGCCCATAAACTGTATTCTAGCTCAATGGACTGCCTATGTTCGTATTATCCACTACCAACCTGTATAATATAACATATACCGCCCCTCATAAATTTGTAACACATTGATTTTTTTATCATTCATTTATCAGAGTGTTTTATTCCTGATACAAGTTTCTACATCTTCTCAAATGAAAAATGCACTTGCCAAAATGTAAATATATTCGTATACAGGGGAGGTTCAAAAATATGAAAATGGTTGAAGAATAAAGTACCGTTATCTTTCAAAATAGACAAAAATGTTATTTAAAGAGGTTAAAAGTAGGTGTCAAACATAAAGTCACAGTTACTTGCTCCGAAAACATTTTTTTCTGGTTTCTCATATTTCTTTCTTACCACGCTGTATATTACCAAATGAAATATATCAAAGTTAACTTATTAACGGATACGATAAACGTGTACTGTCAAACCTGAGTTTCCCCTCACTTAGCAACCAGGATATTAACTGATTCGAAATCAGTGCAAACAAATTTCATTTTTGTGTAAAATTTTTAAATAATTTAATAACAAACGGACCAAATAACAATTTAAAATCAATTATTATTTTTTCCGTTGATCGTTTATTTATGGGTTTCATTAATGTATAGAGAATCGTCTATTAATGACCCTTATTAATGAATAATTTTTTATTAATAAACGATTTTAAAAATATGTTTATGTTGGTGGCACTGTAAGTCTATGTCAAATTCGAGGTTAGCAGGTTAGGTTTTGCGTCAGTTTTGACACAAACTGACTCAAAACCTAACCTGCTAACCTCATATTTGACATAGACTTACAAGGTCACCAACAGAAACAGTGCCAACCTAAGAAAAAAATCATAACCATTTATGGTCACCCGGTACCATTAATGTACCAAAACTTTAAGTGTCACATTCTTTTCATAGAATAAAATTAGATTTTCTTCAAATTAATAATGTACGATCAACGGAAAAATATTTTAACTAACTCGTATGTTAATCGGCGATTAATAATATCTACAATTAACGCGCTCGCTGGCGCTCGCGCATTAAAATGTCTCGATTATTAATCGCTCTCATTAACATACTTGTTTGTTAAATACCTAACTATTAATAGATATGTTATAACAAATACTTCCAATTATCATTTTTGTGTATTTTGAAAAATAAGAGTACTTTTTTCTTCAATCATTTTCATATTTTCGAACTTCCTTCGTATAGAAGTAGGATATTTTGCAGTTTTAATTTGAGAAACTGCAGAGGTTTTAATGGACAATAAAATGTTCTGATAAATGGATATATGAAGCAACAATCTAACGTGATTAATTTTGTCAATCAAACCGTGGTATTTATTGTAACAACGCAAAAACTTTGTTTAATCACGTATATTCTAAATGGCGCAAGTCTTCAACTAGAAAGTGACGGAATATAAAAAATTGTGAATTGTTGCTATAAAGTAGTGAAAATGAATAAATCGATCCCATACGACATATGTCACTGAAATGGGAGAAAATCCTCTTTCTCATAATGCCACAGCTAACTATGAGTTCCATATAAAAAATACAACTTTATATGTTATAATCCGAATTTAGAAACTTTTTGGACAACGCATTACGCCACTGAATTATTATGAAAAATAAATAATATTAATACTACTTACAGGAACTTGAAAATGTTCCTACCTATTACCTCATCTTAAAAGTTTAATTTATTATTATTCATTTTAGATAGACATTTTTCTTACTTTCTGTGCCGCCTGGGCAATATGTCCAAAATCAAAGTTGGGCGTTGTGACCAAAATCAAACTTGGGCGTTATGACCAAGTTGGGCGTTGTGACCAGAATCAAAGTTGGGCGTTGTAACCAAGTTGGGCGTTCTGACCAGAATAAAATATACCAATGGACACTTTCAAAACTTTTCATGGATGCTCATATTTTAAATAAATTAAACGCATCTGTCATTAGAAATTTTAAAATGCAGTACACGGTAGCAGAAAAGGTTCAAATTATTAAATGGATTTATGCTGGGAACTCAATGAAACTATAAATTTATTTTTCTATTCCTGTAACTTAAATGCCATTTAACATACTAACATACACGTCGCTAAGTGACCTTTTAATCATGACTTCATAACCTATAGTCTGTTCACTAAACATAAAAACACAAAGTGGTCTTTGATTTCTAAAATTTCATGAGTGTACTTCCAAAATGCATCTTTTGTCTAGGAATGTACTTACAAAAAGTTACTAAAACAAATAGGTTAAAAGTGTGACATTTAATTAGCATCTGTCATAATTACTTTTAAGGATGTTAAACAAATACTGTGTTGGATACTATTGATGTAGCATTTATTAATAAGTATTTTTATTACATTTTATAAAAGTTCAGGCAAGAATTTCCAGAATAGTATGTACTTTGACACTGAATTAATGATATTTATTAATTGTCATTTTTAAATTCAAAGTCACCTTTATGCAGGTATGGAAACCTTTGCAAAACAAAATACAGAATCCCTAGCAGACAAATTTTACGTATATGCCAACTTCAAAAAAATTTATATGTTTTTGTGTTTACTGAATGGCCTATATGACTAAAGAGCCTCTTAAGCCTGTATGACACGACGCTAAATTTTGTGCAAAATTTACTTGTAAATTTTCAAATAAATTTACTGATATTTTTTTTCGAAAATACAATATCCTGTTTGCAACGTGTGCTAAATTTGATGTTAAATTTGGCATGCGCACATGCGTAGTGGCAAATATTTTAAGTGGAAACAGTACCCTCTAGAGAGTGTTGGTTGAAGTATGCGTTTGTTTTCATGTTATTTGTCGTTTGTTAGCTATTTTCTGAAGTTGGGTTAAGGCATTTATCTTAGAGACCCTTAAATGTGTCTTAGATAGGAGTGCCAACATTAACACGTGGTTAAACAATGCTAATAAAATGCAGGTTATGTTTATGTTTCCATTCCGCGTCATGCGCTGCAGTTTAGTCTGATTACGATACTTCTGCGCATTTTTACACGCATATTTACCAAGAAATTTAGAACAAGTTCTAAATAATTTACATGAAAATTCAGCGCAAAATTTAGCAGCCAATTTTCTGTATGCAACGGTGCTTAATATTTTTATGAAAATTTACAAGTAAATTTTGCATAAAATTTAGCGTCGTGTCATACAGGCTTTAGTCATGAGCTGAAGTTGGCAACAATGTTTTAGTCATGGGGTGAAGTTAGGTTCAAACAGTATTTGCTTTATTAGCCACAGTCAAAACTAAAATCAGTTAGTTTTCAACCGTCACTTTGATGTTTGTCAAGCATAATTTAACCTAATATAAAAAAAATTCAAAATTTTAATGAAATAATATGATGTTATATTCTCTAAATTTGTGGTCGTAGAAAAAGTATAGTATGCAACTCGTTTTATAAACTTATTAGTCCTTCATTTTATTAAACACTCGTTCCTCCATTTATAAAACTTGATACATAATATACTATTATAACTGCGTTTGAAAATCGTCCCATTCCTTCACGTTCAGGCATATCCAGAATTGTTTGTAATTTTGAAGAAACTTTTAATGACACTAATGACAGCTGAGCTTAATTTATTTTAAAAACTTGTATATCCATGAAAAGTTTTGAAAGTGTTCATTGGTATATTGATAAATTTGGATATGTTTCTTCTCTGTCATAGCTACTCATTTTATATGTTTCTCCCTGTTGCACTCATTAATTTCTCATGTCCCGAGTACAATCCGGACAATCTGTATACAAAGTGCTTTTTAAAAACTGAATTGTAACAGGCCCTGGATAGCCCGAATCATTTGGCAGTACTGAAGTGCATTGTCAGTCTATATCAAATTCGAGGTTAGTAGGTTAGGTTTTGTTTGTTATTTGACACAGACTGACACAAAACTTAACCTGCAAATCTCAATTTTGACATAGACTGACAATACACTTCAGAACTGCCAACTGATTCAGGCTATGCACGGACTGCTGCAATTCAGTTTTTAAAAAATCCCTCTGTATATATGGTAAACTAGAAACAGTACAAACGTAGCTTGCGATACTTCAATTAGAGAACGCTGATTGGTTAAAATATTACTATATACCACAGATTTTTCTGCCTAAAATGCACCTATTATTGTTCCCAATAACGTAATTTAATTTCTATTTAGTATAATTAAAAAACTAGAGTAAAAGTTATAAAGAACAGCAAATTTTTCAATTCATTTTTTTATTGCACATCATTCCACATAATAATTTTATCGCAGAGAGACAACTCCATAGATGGCAAAATCAACATTTTAATCTATCTTAACTTAATCTAAATTGCCATAAAGTAAGGTTCTTCCACTACATTTAAAAAAGGAATCGTCTGAAAGTTGTCAAGGATACTTGAATGTTTATGCAACCATTTGCTAAAAACATTTTACTGTAAACTAAATATCTCATCTTTCAATTATTATAAATCAATACACTTTCTTAATAAGAATATAAATAAGCTTTTTTATTTTTTATACTGCATGTGTACTAAGACCCGATGATATTTTATACTTGCGGTTTTTCCATAAATCTGTAGTTGTTAACCATGGTGAAATAAAATTCCCCAGAAAAATCGACCTAATCACTCCGCTAATACTCAAAGCGTTACCAAGAAAAGCCATAGTACTATTGACCACCATTTACAATAGCATGCTTAGGTTAGCTTATTATCCAGTAACTTGGAAATTCGCACAAATAATCATGATCCACAATCCTGGAAAGCCACCACATGAAGCAACATCCTACAGGCCTATCAGCTTGCTGTCAACAATGTCCAAAATATTCGAGAAACTTTTGCTGAAAAGACTTACAAAGTCAATTGACCTGGATGAAATAGTACCATCTCATCAATTTGGCTTTCGAGCAACTCACTCAACAACCCAACAAAGCCTAGAATAATAAACGAAATACTCAAAAGCTTTGAAGATAAGAAAATATGCACTGCCGCTTTCCTCGACATAAAGCAAGCGTTTGATCGTGTTTGGCATAACGGATTGCTATTCAAACTGAAGCTTACCCTACCCACACCTTACTACCTCTTATTAAAGTCCTACCTGACTGACCGCTACTTCCAAACTAAATATAAACTGAAAACATCCATTTATTACCCTATCAAGTCCGGAGTTCCCCAAGGTAGTGTGCTGGGGCCTTTCCTTTACCTAATTTTTACTGCTGACATTCCAACAACAGCTAATACCAAAATTGCCACCTTCGCGGACGATACCACATTAATTGCTAGCAATGAAAACCCCCAAATTGCCTCTAATAACCTCCAGTACCACCTCAATCTCCTTGAAAGCTGGCTGGCCAAGTGGAATATCACCGTAAATCAACAAAAGCCTGCTCATGTCACATTTACAACTCGAAGGGTTGAATGTCCCGAAGTAACAATAAACGGCATTCGTCTTCCTGTGAAAGAGGAGATAAAATACCTAGGCTTAACACTTGATCGCAGACTGACTTGGAAACCCCACACTAAGAACAAAAAAACACAACTCAACTTGAAGATACAACAAATGAACTGGCTAATAGGACGAAAATCGAAACTCACTGTAGACAATAAGATTCTCTTATACAAATGCATAATCAAGCTGATATGGACATACGGGGTACAGCTTTGGGGCTGTGCTAAACCTTCGAACACCCAGATCATCTAAAGGTTGCAGTCCAAAATTTTAAGAATAATTCTCAATGCCTCCTGGTATGTCAGCAATAAAACCATACATGATGACTCAGGCATTCCGTTCGTCAATGATGAAATCCGCGAGCTAACCGGAAGATACCTAAATAGTCTCCCTGGACATCCAAATGCAGAAACTAGTACTCTTAGCGTCCCACTAGCGGTAAGAAGAAGACTAAAAAGAAGATGGCCCACAGATGTAATTCCATAGCTTTAGTTAAGTAAAGTTTTTCTATTCAACCCATAACTTAAAAGTAGTTAATTCGGAGTGTAGCTACTGGGCTGCTTCTCCCTTCATGTGTAATACATTAATCTAATTTACTTATTGCTCCTATAGAGCAGATTGTAAATCACGTATATATAATTAAAAAAAAAAAAAAAAAAATCTATAAAACAGAAATTGCTTCCAGCTCTGCGCTGAAGTACTTTTTTACAGCCTCATTAGATAGTTATAAATCCCTATTATTGATAAAGCTAACAAAACTTATACACTAACTTTTTGCAAAAAATTTATAACCCATTTATGCTAGACAAAAGTGATTGCTGTTTCTCTTAATTTTGAGATTGTACTTCTAGAGAGTGCGTGGTCCTCATGGCTGGGTAAACAGAATCAAAGACAATATTAAAGCAAAAGATGGCTTGAACAAAAACAAAATGCGAGAAATATTAGAAGGTTAGAAACTTGGAATCTAAAATTACAAACAGGGAAAGAGGTAGAAGTAGTTAAAGAAGTGGCACTATATAAAGCACATATATTCCGCATAGCAGAAATAAAAAAAAAGGAAATGGCATGAAGGTTCTGAACAAAGTATATACTCTTGGATATGTTGGAACCTCAATAGGAAACTGAATAACAATTCAAAAATAATCACCGTAAATCTGGAGTTACCAGAAAAGCTGGGAGTGATATGTTCTAACAGAAAATGTTAATAGGAACGATAAAGACCAATTCTATGATCAACTACAACGCACGATTAAAAAATACACAATAAAAACTGACATCTGGTTATACAGGGAGATTGAAATGCACACATAGAAAACAATAACGAACTAGGATATGGAACAATGGGTCAGTATAGAATAGATGGAGATATAAACAATAATGGAGAACAAATGATAGACTGCTGGAACTAACTTTTAATTGGAAATAATAACAAAAGAATTAATAAAAACTTCATATATAAGTTTTGTGTACTATTTAGATGTGACAGCAAGCTTTTGAAGAAAATCGCATAACCGGAAGTAGGTGTTTACTCTTGTGATTTTTTAGCTTTTTTTCGATGTTTTCAAAAACGGCTTTTATCGATTTTTTTCAAACTCTACATTTTTATTTTAGACATTGACATATTTGGATGGAGTATAGACGCGAGTTTTAGCACAGACGGTAAAGTAATTGAAGTACAATAGACAAAAGGAAAAAACGGGAAAGAAAGTAGTGCAAAGTTATTAACAAAAACGGCAGTTAGCGAGCACAAAATTCAGCATTAACAGCGGGCGAAAGTCGAACCAGCGAGCGCGATATCCGAGAGGTCAAGAAATGGAGAAGTTAGGAAAACTAATCGAAGAAATGAGCAAACAAATGAAAGAGAACAGGAGCGAACTGCAAAACATAAGAGAAGAATTAAAAGCAAACAACAATGAAATAAGAGTTAACAACGAAGAAATGAAAAGACACAGGAAAGAAATACACCCCCTGAAAGAAGAATTAGTAAAGAGGGAAATAGAATGGGAAAGACAAAAAGGAAGCGCTACGAGGCGAAATAAAGACGCTGGAATTAAAGAATAATAAGAAGTGGGTAGACCAGAAGAAAGCACTAACTGGAAAAGTGTCAATGCTGGAACAAAAACTGGAAATGATCGAAAAGAACGAGAAAAATGTAATATAGTGATAAAAGGAACAGAATTCAATAAGAACGGAAAAGAAATAGAAGTGAAGCAATTCCTCAAGGACAACATCAAAATAGAAGCAGAAATAAAGAAAATTCACTCAATTGAAAACCCAAAAAAACTACCGATAACCATTGTAGAGCTGAACAGCTGGGAGAATAATGCAAAATAAAAATAAACTAAGGAGAACTAAAATTAACATAGAGACCGACCTAACCTGGAAGGAGAAACAGATACAAAACAAGCTGAGGAAAATTGCATTTGAGAAAAAAGGCAAGGGAATAAAAACAAAAGTTGAGTACAAGAAGATCATAATTGAAGATGCGACTTATACAGAGAGATTTTTCTTACTACGAACACGGCAGACGATATGTCGAATTTACAAATGCCGAGAATTTAACTTTGACAGTTCGCGTATTTTGTCAGTAGATAATATCTGGTGTCATTTCTATCTTAAAATCGATAACTACGAAGCAACGGATCAGTGCAAATTGTAAAATGGTATTATCAGGGTCCAACGGTCCGGGAAATTCAAAATTCTTTCACAACATTTGAAAATAGGCGTCCTTTATCGTTATCAACGTTACATGGAGTTATTTCAAATTTTGGAAACTTTGGATGTGTTTCTCCCCAAAAGCACAAAAGCCCTAATGTTCCCAATGAAGACAGGTATTTAAAAGAGGTTTGTATTAGCGTTAATGACTATCCAGACTATTTATTTAAATAAATTGCAGAATTAGTAGATTTAGCTGCGATATTCTTCCCGTTGGCCATTTCAGAAGTATGGAATTTTGTGAAACTGTGACAGATATGTCTAAAACTTCCTCTGAAAAGTCGTTTTCACTACAACTAACGATTTGAAGAACTGCGTTTAAAAATTAAAAGGGTTGTTCAGAGTACTACCACTAATACGTTTCTATAATCGCTTAGGATATTGTTTAGCGCAAGAAGGCAGGCTCTTTGAACAAGAGCTAATTTAAACTTCTTGAACTTTGTTGTTTGAAATAAAAATAGTTTTATTTTTGTTTGCATGTTTTTTTTTACTGAGTTAGTTTGTTCGGAAGAAATTATTTCTTTCTTCAGAATGCGTTTTACTTTAAGAACTACCCTCTTTTACTGTACTGTTAATCTCTAAAAATCCTGTTTCTGAATTTATCACCTGAATTAATCACAGAATAACAGTACCTCATACATTCTACCTGTGGTATAATAATTAATTTAAAAAAATTACACTAGGCATCTACGTTGAACAATTACTTAAAAAATCTGGTGTGATACACGCACACAACTTCCTTTTACAGTGATCTTATAATTAGCCAAAAATTTTATTTAAAATGTTTTAAGCTTTTGTCAAAAATTACAAATTCCGCAAAAACGGTTCAAAATAGAGCGTTAGTTGAAGAGACAAATTTTCTCTAGAATTCTAAGCTGAATTCAAAAATGTAATAATATACCGGGTGTTCTATTTAAAATAAGAGTTAATAAAAAAAATAGACAAAAAAACAAAAGAAACCCATTTTAAAAGTATTCAACTGGAAAATCACCTATCTCACATCAATACACATTCAAAATGTAATAAAAATGTAAAGTTTAAAAAAAATCGTTAGAGCCGTTTTTAAAAAAATCGAAAAAAACTGAAAAATCACAAGAGTAAACACCTACTTCCGGTTATGCGATTTTTTTCAAAAGCTTGCTGTCTCATATACATAGTACACAAAACTTATATATGAAGTTTCAACGCCATACCGCTTTTCGTTTTTGAGATATTCTGTTCACAGACAGACACACAGACAGACACACAGACAGACACACAGACCAATGAAAAAAAATATGTTTTTTGGGATCAGGGGACTCTAAAACGTGAAGATCTGTTGAAAACTCAATTTCGAATTTTTGGGGTGAATCCAATACTACTTCCTTTATCGTAAAAGGAAGTAACAATCAAGGCAGACGACCCGTGAATTAATATCAGAGTACCTTAGACCGACTGTCCATCGGTCTTGGCGTATTTTTAGGCAATCGTAAATTCGCCTTGATTTACTCGTGTTCGCAGTTCATGAATTTTCACTGTATATGGAACGAAGGGCTGGAAGATGTCGTAAAACAGCCAAAAAACTGAACAAGTCTACCGCTAAAACAACTACGAAGACGAACATGGCAAAGATAACGGAGATGACAAGTAAAAGTGATAAAATGCAACTAACCAGTGTAAATGGAAAAAGCAAAAAAAAATAAAAATACATGGAAAATCGGAACATGGAATATGAGAGGACTAAAAGGGAAGGAACACGAATAGCGAATTTTGAAACGTCTAAAATAAAAATAATGGCAATAACTGAGACTAAAACGAAAGGTACAGGTAGTAACTTAGTAGAAAACGGGCATTTACTGATATGTGGAGGAGTAGAAGAAAATCGAAGGGCAAGAACGGGAGTGTACCTAATAAACAAAAATAAAGTAACGGAGATAAGGAAATGGGAATACATCAATGAAAGGATATTAATGGTGAAAGTAAGAAATGGCGAAGAAATTATGACAGTGATAGTGGCATATGGGCCAAACGAGGATGAAAAACAAACAGAAAAAGATTTCTACGAAAGATTACAGGCAACCAGTGAAAGAAAATAAGGAAAACTGATAATAGCAGGAGACCTTAATGCTAGAGTAGGTAGAGAAGTGGGAAAATGGGTAGGAGTAATAGGAAAAAGTGGCGAGGAAAAATTGAACAAAAATGGAAAAAACCTGCTAGAATTTTGTTTAGATAACAACCTAGTAATATCGAATACCCATTACGACCATAGGGAGATACACAAGTATACAAGAGAAATGGCCCGCAGGGGTGAAAGATCAGTAGTAGATTACATAATTGTAGAACGTGAAAATAGAAGGGTGCGAGAATCAAAAGGGGCTACGAAATTGGTAGCGATCACTACCTACTGGAAGCAGTAATTAAAAAGAAGGGCACACCAAAATGCAACGAAACAAAAACGAAATGTATAAAAAAGGGAAGATCAAAACCCACAAGCTAAGTGAGGGAGGAGTACCTAAAGGCCCTAACAGAAGAAATAACCAAAAAGGGGCAGAGCGATAGTATAAACGTAAATGAAAGATGGGAAAATCTAAAAGTAGCAAGCAAGATATGCGGACACACCAGAGTAGGCACCTGTAAGAAGAGAACTGCGTAGTGGAATGGTGGTCCAAAGAGAAATAAAAGAAGAAACTGTGTAAAAGATACATACAAAACAAATCCGTAGTGAACTACAAAGACCACAAGAAACATATGAGGGTGGTGAAGAAACTAGTACTAGAGGCTAAATAAGAATCGTGGGAAGAATTTGGAAGACTGATGGAAAGAAATAGTAAAGAAAACTAGAAAATGTTGTACGAATTTCAAGAATAAGCCAGAATACAAACTAAAGCAAGTTAAAAACAATAAACGGGAGTTCTTATAGAAGAAGATATGATCATAAACTGGTGGAAAGAATACTTGGAAGAACTTCTAAACCCAGAGGAAAAAAGTGAGGTAACAGAGAAACAGAACGCCAAGGAGACGGAAAGAGAAGACTATATCAATATGACAGAACTAAACGAGGCACTAGAGAGAATGAAGACCACAAAAGCACCAGGAGTAGATGAGGTAGGACCCGAATTAATAAAATACATGGGAGAAAAGGCCAAAGAAGAATTTCTTACTTTCTTAAATTTATGTTGGGAGTTAGAAAGTGATTCCAGAGAATGGAAGATCAGGGTCATCTTACCAATTTATAAAAAAGGAGATACAAACGAGTGCTCAAACTATAGAGGAATCACTTTATTTTGCATGGCATTAAAGGCATATGAAAATAAACTGAGGAGAGTAGTCGAAGACCAGCTAGAGGATGTTCAGAGTGGTTTCAGACCAGGGCACAGTGTACAAGACCATACTTTTACGGTACAACAAGCAATCGAGAAGAAACTAGCGAAAGACAAGGAAATATACGCCTGCTTCATCGATATGAAAAAAGCCTTTGACACAGTCAGCAGGAACAAAATATGGGAGAGCTTAAGAAACAAAAGAGTAAACGAACACCTAATAGGAGCAATAAAAAGTATTTATGAAGAGACTGTCAACCAAGTAAGAACATGCAACAGGCTATCGAGGAAGTTCTCCACAACAGAGGGAGTTAGACAAGGGAGCGTACTTAGCCTATTATTATTCATAAAGTACGTTTTTTTTCTATAATAACTGTCAAAGTGTTACAATGTTGGTAGACATGTGATTAAAACGCTAGGAAATGTTTATACCTCGTGTTGGTAGAACTTTTTCAAAATTATGGTTATGTGTCAATTTTGAATGTCAAAGCTTTTTAATTTGAACTCTTGACAAATTTCTTTTTTTAACATGGAATCATCATCAACAATAAAATCGGATAAAAAAAGAAAACCAAGAAATACTTTAAATGCAAAAATGAAGCAAGCGATATTAAATTATGACATATCTGTCACAATGACAATCATTTTTTTCGTGGAAGAAAAGAACTAAAAATCTATGTACCAACATTATTAAAACTAGGGACCCTGCAGGAATGCAACTTATCCCCTAGAAAGTTGACCTTGAAAATTATTATATAGTCAAAATTATACCCATTCGGAGTCACGTGACTTTTGTCTGTCACTGTTCATCTTTAGTAAAATAGATGAAATGGAAGAAATTCGAAAAAAGGCATGTCGATTCATAAAATTAATTTTAAAATTTGACGTTTCTAATCTGTCAGATTATATTTTTCATGTAAGTTATTGAGATAAGGGTAATAAAACCTAAAATTGTTGAGCCCAAAACTGAAAATTAAAAGAAACCATCGGACATGCGGTATAACGAGCAGTCACAACAATTTGAATATTATGCGTTTTTTTATGAAGAGTACGACAATATTAATAATAGTAAATCAACAGTTTCACCTTCCAGCGCTGTTCGCCGTGCGTCTCTTGCGTTAAATATCTCGGAGAGCACAATTTACCGAAAATATGAGCCAGAAAGTGAAGAATGCAAAAACGGAAGTCGACGAAGCAGTCAAGAACTCCATCAGGGACACTATATATAAAATGTATGTAGCTAAAGAATTTGTAACCATAAAAAAACCTAAAAAACGCTTGGTTGATGAACCTGGAGGAGATTTTTTACATTCAGTTTCATCCCTAAATAGATTGTGCAAGGAAATAGGCTTCAAATGGCAATGTTTTATAACAGAACATACATGCACAGAAATTGATTTAAAATTTGCTATACGCAGCAGGTTTTTAATGTAGCAGCTGACATATCTTTATTATATTTACATTTTACGACATGTTATGTTTTCTTTAACCTGTGTCAGTTTGATTTCATATAAGAGAATAAAGCCGTATCAACCTTGTTTTAGAAATTGGCAGATGTCAGGATAACCTACAAAACGGAATGTCATTTATTACCCTAAAATTGCATTTTTAAGAATCGACATACGTAAAATTACTAGATTATCACGTGACTCCGAATGGGTATAAATTTGACTATAGAATAAAATGTACTATCGAGAGATCCAAAAAAAACTGTTCCTCAGTGGGCTGTGGAAATTCAACGTATGAATAATATGTTGGTGACACTGTAAGTCTATGTCAAATTCGAGGTTAGGATTTGCGTTATTTTGTGTCATAACTGACGCAGATCCTAACCTGCTAACCTCGAATTTGACATTGACGTACAGTGTCACCAACATATTATTCATACGTTGAATTTCCACAGCCCGCTGAGGAACAGTTTTTTTTTGGATCTCTCGATATATGTGCGATGGACGATGCAATTAATGAGTGCCAAACAAGAATGTAGAAATTTGTAGTGAAATACAAGGATCTCCAACCTGTATACCTGGAGGCCTGTGCCTTTTCAGATGATATTGTGCTGTTGGCCATTTCGGGGAAAAATCTGGAGATTAAAAATATGGACGGAAGTACTGGTGTCACAAAAGCTTCAGTTGAACGTAGACAAAACCAATACTATGGTAATCAGTAAAAACAAAACCGAGGTTAAAGTTACAATCGAAGAGGAAAGCATAGGGAAACATAGTTAACAGGGAGGGGAAGATAGAAGACGAATTAAATAAAAGAATCCAGTCGGCTAATAGAATATATTACGCACTACAGAATAAATGCCTCAACCATAAGGAGATAAAAACACAAAAATATCAATATATAAATGAATGTACCTGCCTGTACTACTTTATGGAGAAGAAAACTGGATTTTAACTGATAAACAACAAGGAAGATTGCAAGCAGCCGAAATAAAATTCCTTAGAAGAGTACTAGGGGTAAGAAGGATAGAAAGGAGAAGGAATGTGGATATAAGGAAGAAACTAGGGGTAAAATCAGTGGAAGAAACTCTCAAAGAAACTGATGTGGTTCGGACACAGCAAGAATGGAAGAAGAGAGACAAGCAAAAAAGATATGGGAAGCAAGACCAATAGGGAAGAAACGAAGGGGAAGGCCGAAAAGAACTTGGAACAGCGCGGTCGAAGCGATCTTAAAAGAGGCAAGAGAAAATTGGAATGCTGCCAAAGAAAAAGCAAAAAATCGGAAGAAATGGAAAAAGTTTGTAAACGAGAGAAAGGTAAACCAAACAACAGAAGGAGAAGACACCTCGATGCCTTAGGGTAGAAGAGGACGGATTATGTGATGTGATTACAGTTATTACCGTTGGAAATAATAATGAAGAGGCTGCTGAAAAGCTTCAAATCTCCATCGATAGAATTAATAACTGGACTAACACTTGGCGTATAAAGCTAAATGTAAGTAAGTCCGCACATGTAAACTTCACTAACAAACAGAATCACTAACCCATCAGAATTAACACTACCCACATTCGACATGCTGATTTAGCTAAATAGCTAAATAGAGCTTGGTTTGAAATATAAAAAAATGTACTGGTTGTTCGGGGGAAACTTAAGTTATCTATACTTATACAAAAAACGACTTATTTGCAAGCAAATCTTCAAACTTGTTTGAACATACGCCATCCAACTCTGTGGCTGTGCTAGTAAATGCAACATTCAGATCATTCAACGACTTCAAAACAGCTTGGTAGTTCCGCAATAGTGACCTCCACCGAGACCTTGGAATGTTGATCAGACTATTCTCAAATTCGCCAAAAGCCACGAAGAACAGCTCCTTCATCACGTAAACATTGAGGCAATCCAGCTCCTTGATAACACCAATATAATAAGACTCAAGAGGACTAAACCATTTGAGCTAATTCACTGATTATATCAGTAAAAATCTGGTGTGATACACTCACACAACTTCCTTTTACAGTGTTCTTATAATTAGTCAAAAATTTCATTTTTAATTTTTAGCCATTTGTCAAAAATTTTCAAAAATTACAAATACTACAAAAACGGTACAAAATAGAGCGTTAGTTGAAGAGACAAATTTTCTCTAGCATTTTAAGGTGAATTCAAAAATGTAATAATATACCGGGTGTTTTATTTAAAATAGGAGTTAATAAAAAAAATAGAAAAAGAAACAAAAGAAACCCACTTTAGAGGTATTCAACTGGAAAATCACCTATTTCACATCAATACACATTAAAAATGTAGTAAAAATGTAAAGTTTAAAAAAAATCGTTAGAGCCGTTTTCGAAAAAATCGAAAAAAACTGAAAAATCACAAGAGTAAACACCTACTTCCGGTTATGCGATTTTCTTCAAAAGCTTGCTGTCTCATATACATAGTACACAAAACTTATATATGAAGTTTCAACGCCATACCTCTTTTCGTTTTTGAGATATTCTGTTCACAGACAGACACACAGACAGACAGACAGACAGACAGACAGACCAATGAAAAAAAATATGTTTTTTGGGATCAGGGGACTCTAAAACGTGAAGATCTGTTGAAAACTCAATTTCGAATTTTTGGGGTGAATCCAATACTTCCTTTATAGTAAAAGGAAGTAAAAAGTAGAGCTTTGTGCGGCAGTGTACATGTAATTAAGTGTAATTAGAGTACCAGACACTAAGGTCCGCTAGTGGGTAAGACCTTAGTTTAAGATTTCATGTAGTTAGTTTAAATTACAATAAAATGACTCATTGGTCTTCAGACTAGATTGTAATATTAGAAATACCGCTCTAGAAGTGTTTAATAATTTTAAAAAAAAACAACTGTCACCCAGATATTTATCATCACAAATCTAAAATATGTCACCCAATAATTATATAAAAAGTATAACAAACTTATATCAATTCAGTTTTGATATGATTAACTTTAATCAGTGTGATCACATTAAATACTTAATGATAGAACGTACAGGGTCCTCCCAGCAGGACGGCCAGTTTGTCTTAGCAAATTGAATCACATATTTAAGTATTTTACTTCATAGCAGGATTAAAATTTGTATTAATAGGAAATATTTTTGGCTTTCCAGATATGTTTAAATCAGGTCTCTATGATGATATAATTTTGAAAATGTTTTATTTTAATGACATTTCGGATTTATCTAATTTGAACGATTTTGAACTTTTATTAACAAGATTTTTTAATAAAAAAATCTCTAATATGACTTCCTCAATTTTGCTGTTTATTTTAAATCGTAGTAGGCTACAATTTTACCTACTAGCTTTATGCACTTGTATCGTAAATAACTATAATTATTTGCTTTTACAGTAATTGCACTAATTTGTTTTTAAAAAGTGCATTCACTTCTAAAACCATTATAGATATCAACAAACGCAAGAGTTTAAAAACATATTTATTAGGGATGTCGTACCCGGTCTAAAATCAAACCCGGGTACCCGAAAAAAGTACCCGGGTACCCGAGATATTTAACAAAAATGTTAGCGTACATCAGAACATTTTTTACGCCGCGAGTTTTAAACTGAACTAAATTGAAATAGCACCTACTCTCCTATCAAAATCACACAAGAGGATGTTTATGTTACTTCATTCCATACTGACGCGATTTAATGGTACTATTGACGGGTTGAAATTTTCCGTGAAGGGGATTTATTATATGAAACAAGAAACATTATTTGGTATGGGATGGGGTGATTTTGGTTATTACTGCATATGGTTATGTTTTTCTAGAGCTTATTCCTATTGTTTTTACGTTTTTATCTTCTCCGAAAAAGGCTGACTTACTAGAAATTACATAATTTACTAGTCGGGTACCCGGGTCCTGAAAATCTACCCGGGTTGACTATTACCCGGGTACCCGCTGACATCCCTAATATTTATTAAGTCTTGTTCCTCTGGTGGATGCTATAACTAAAAATTTTTCGATTGCACGACTATCCGTGTGACTATTTGAGAAAGTCCTGCTGAAAAGACCAGTCCTTTTAAAAGCAACACCCATCTAGTAAGACTCAACCTGTGGACAAAAGTACTGCCACAAGCGCTTCCAACAGGGGCTAAATTTGTTAATTTTATAAATTGACCATATTTTCTATTAGGTGATATACACTTCCCGCATTGAAATAATTTTAAAATTGCATTTCTACTTTTACTCTTTTCACCTGCGGTGTAAGTTTTAAAAATAAGCCCGGCACATGGAAAATATGTCGGCACATAGCCTTAAGAAACCCACCAAACATAACTGAAAAAGGATACAAAGCAAAAACTATCACAAGACTACACCACATCATGCTTAGGTTAACTTCGTTCTTCTGCGGAAACCGGAATAGGTATAACTGCAAATTGGATTTCTTTAATGTGTTTGATTCACATGCAAAATACTACCTCAGTCGCTATGTACACGAAAACAGAATAAAGAGCAAAATCTAGCAACCACTGATATTCAACATAGTAACGCAAATGGATAACATCCAATGGCGAAACTTTTGCCGTCTCTAACTGGATATCCAGATTTCGTGGCACATGAAATGTATCTGCTTTCTGATTCCCATTTTCCTGTTTCGGATTCTTCCTCGGTTTCCACTTTTCCTTTGGGACATTAGCTAGTTGTCGCAGTTCTGCATCAGTGGGATATAGATACCTCACCAGTCCAGTTGAACATATTAGCCACCTTGCAAATGAGAAATGTGGGCCAATTTTCTGAATAATGCTCGCCGTAATTAATGTAATTACAAGTTGTATTCCAAGCAGCGCCTTAAAATGCAGTACAAGTTGGTTTGCGAGACTTGCGAATAAGCTTACAGTTCTTACCATTTTAATTTACCACGACTATGATTTAATAATTTTTAGCCTAGTTCTTCTGCTCAGCTATCCATACAGAAATTTATAAATTGCACCTATTTTTAGAAATATTGCTGGAGATTTGAAATAACCTGCTGGCTTATTTATAGATTTTCCATATTTTAGAGTTGCTGGGTTTGTTTATTGTTGCACATTTTCTTTGTATTTCTTGTATTACATTATCAAATATACAGCAATAGAAAAGACCTTGCAGTTTTAATTTGAATAATTACATTTCATTTAGAGCACAAATATTAAAAGTTAGGTTATGCGGAGTTTCTACAGGTTCCTTTTCCGCCCAACATTTTTATTTTTAATTTTGACCACAGTGATTTTGACGATAAGTTCTTACATATATTGCAAACCAATCCGATTTGATTATTTTTAATCACGTGAGTCAGTTTGACAAATCAGACCACACTTGAAGTGAAAACGACCCTAGGGTTGATTTTCAATCACTATGGAAACTACCTAATTAAATACCTAAAAAAATACAGTAGTATCCTATTACAAGTTGGTGGCACTGTAAATCTAAGTCAAATTCGACGTTAGCAGGTTAGGTTTTCCGTCAGTCTGTGTCAAAACTGACGCAAAAGCTAACCTGATAACCTCAAATTTGACATAGATTTACAGTGCCACCAACATAATATTATTATAATGAAGTGTCAAATTAATTTGTCAGAAAATGACTAATTTATTTAAGAACTTATCTTTCCGAATTCACCGCGGCCAGTGATAAATCCTTATAATTTTGACAAATAATATCCCTCAAGTGCGTTGCCTTTAAGAAATAACCCTCGGCTTCGCCTCGGATTATTTCTAGGCAAGCACTTTCGGGTTGTTATTTGTCAAAATTATTGCGGGTGATTATCACTGCCCTTGGTAAATTATAGCTGAAAACGTTTCAACATCAAAAAGGCCTGCTTATCAGTGGCGTAACTATATAGACCACTTGCCGGCCCTGCGGGAGCAAAATGGAGTCTAAATATGTGTATTTTTGTTTCAAAAAGCAAAAAATAGCTATTTATGCAACAAGCGCTAAAAGTTGACGTTTATGCACGAGACATGAAAATTATGAAACGAAGCTGAAGGCTGAGTTTCATAACATGTCTCGTGCATAAACGACTTTTAGCACGCGTTGCATACAATATTTTATCTACGACCTTAATTTTACTGTTATTAATCCATAAATATCTATTTAACAAAGGTTTTCATCTACGACACTTCTAATTTATGTCGTAATAAACAGTACGCAATGCCGCTCGGGCGAATGTTTGCGAATGACAGTAGTCAAGGTCAATTACGAAATGTAATTATTAATACTTCTCATCTGACTGTATTCATTACATAACGCTTTAATTATTTCAAAAACTCTTTACCTGTAAGGCAAGAAGCAACTAGAATAACTTTACAACTTCACTTCCAGTTCGAAATTGTAGTTTTATAACCTCACTTCACTTTTAGCACATGGGGTAAAAGTAAACAGCTGATTTTTTTAACCACGGTAAACTATAAAACGTCACTTTTAGTGAAACAATCTAGCGCTAAAAGGCCTACTTTTAGTGGTGGTCGTGGATAAATATCCTTTATCTAATAGACTTGTCTGTCCGTCCGTCCGGGACGCTGTTTCAGCAGCCAAACCGTAAGAGATAGAGAAAAAGTTATTAAAGTTATATGTTCGGAATGGTCATGCCAGGCCAGGAACCGAATTTCAGTCACGTGACACTTCTGGTTTTCGAGATCACAAAAACGACCGTGTTTCAAATAGAACGCGTATTAAATAAAAATGTTTCAGCAGCCAAACGGAGCTGCGACCCTCTGCGCCTTAAAACGTCGATCGGTTAGGCAACCATTTTGACACCTTCCAGGTCTGGGTACAGTTTTTATTTAATACGCGTTCTATTTGAAAAACGGTCTTTTTTGTTTTTTTAAATGAGACATTTGTCACACTGGATTGCTTGTTATTTTAATAATATGTATTGCCTATTTATTGAGATAACGAAAAGGTGAAAACAACAACCTAAAATTTAAAAAACAAACAAACAACCTAGCATAAAATTAATGAGCATAATATATAGATTGCAGCAAGCCACTAGAACCATAGTAAAAGTAAGGGGATTTACATGTGGCCGTAATTATGTGTAACAAACGAACAATCAATGTACGGTAGCGGTAGGTCGTTAGGATCGTTATAAATAGAAGGTATATATTTTTAAATTTTTACTTCCTTTTACAATAAAGGAAGTATTGGATTCACCCCAAAAATTCGAAATTGAGTTTTCAACAGATCTTCACGTTTTAGGTCACCTGATCCCAAAAAACATATTTTTTTTCATTGGTCTGTCTGGCTGTGTGTCTGTCTGTGTGCCTGTCTGTGAACAGAATATCTCAAAAACGGAAAGAGGTATGGCGTTGAAACTTCATATATAAGTTTTGTGTACTATGTAGATGCGACAGCAAGCTTTTGAAGAAAAGTGCATAATCGGAAGTAGGTGTTTACTTTTGTGATTTTTCAGTTTTTTTCGATTTTTTCAAAAACGGCTCTAACGATTTCTTTTAAACTTTACATTTTGATTACATTTTTAATGTGTATTGATGTGAAATAGGTGATTTTCCAGTTGATTACTGCTAAAATGGGTTTCTTTTGTTTTTAATTTTTTTTTATTAACTCCTATTTTAAATAGAACACCCGGTATATTATTACATTTTTGAATTCAGCTTAAAATTCTAGAGCAAATTTATCTCTTGAACTAACACTCTATTTTGTACCGTTTTTGTAAAATTTGTAATTTTTTGAAATTTTTTTACAAATGCTTAAAAATTTAAAATCAAAATTTTGGCTAATTATAAGATCACTGTAAGAGGAAGTTGTGTGCGTGTATCACACCAGATTTTTTAAATACAATTACGGCCACATGCAAGGTCCCCTTGCTTTTGCTATGGTCCTAGTTGCTTGCCGCAATCTGTATATAATAACAATGAGATAACATGAACAAGAAAATAACACCTATTGCTTGAGTAAGAAAGAGATAAACATAGCAGTAAATATTCGAGTAGGCATGACGCTTATTTTAATTATGACATAAGTTAACTAAACATTCCTACTAAAATAATTTTATCGTATGGTCATCTCTTTCTTACTAAAGCATTCTATTTTGTTTTTCAAGTTATATTATTGCTGTTATATACCGGGTGTCCGTTCTTAAAGTCGAACATAGGCGATTAACATTGTATTGAACGTTTTTGCAGAGTCCTGCTCGCCAATTCAACTTACAGGGAAGGTAATGGTATCAATGGAAAGATAAAATTATTATTAGGCATCAAATGATACCAATAATAGTATTCAAGATGCGATTTTTATTCTTAAATTTTAATTTAAAACTTGGGAATTTTTAAATATGCCATGCCTTGCTTTTCAAGTTCGATAGCATTTGTCAATAAATGGTAATTATTTGGCGTAAATCAGCTATTTTCTGTCAACGTCTGTTAAAATTATTTACAGAAAAATTAATTATTTCAATAAAGAACGAGTGAATGCACTAATGTTAATTGCCTATGTTCGACTTTGAGAATGGACACCCGGTATAATTATGGCCCCTTCCGTATATTGGAGCTAGTTTTAAAGGCAGCAATTTGTTCTTTCATAGTCATACTAGATGAAATTAATTTTTGATCATACTTGAGATAAGTAACAACTACACAAGTGAATAAAGACTATAAAGAGGCATTTTATCCAGAAGGGAAAAACTTTAGCTCACTATGCAAAGCCGAGTGAGATAATTTTCCCAATGAATAAAATCTCTTTAAGCACGTGTGGCATATCAAATGTTTTCCAATACCTATACATTTGGTTACATAAATAAGTTTTGAAATTGGATAAAAAATTTCAAATAAATGTAATGTTACCTGTTTTTGTACTAGCAAAGAATATAGATATATTCTTTGGTACTAGTTACCACGTTAGCAAGTATTTATTTTGTTAGTTGCTATGGATTATGGACTATTTTATTGGATAGTGAATAAAGTAGCATTTTATCCACACTCATCGTTAAAATGTTAGGTACTTTATCATGGAGATTTTCGTAGATAAAATGCAACGTTACAAGTAGGTATTGGAAAAAGGTACTAACAAGGTCCCGTTTGTCTGTTTAGCTCTACTATGAAAAACAAAAGTTCGCTGACATAAATGAATTGCGATATAGCATTTTTACTTTCTTTTACTATAAAGGAAGCATTGGATTCACCCCAGAAATTCGAAATTGAGTTTTCAACAGATCTTCTCGTTTTAGAGTCCCCTGAACTCAAAAAACATGTTTTTGTTCATTGGCCTGTCTGTCTGTCTGTCTGTCTGTGAACAGAATATTTCAAAAACGAAAAGAGGTATGGCATTAAAACTTTATATATAAATTTTGTGTACTATCTACATGAGACAGCAAGCTTTTGAAGAAGTTCGCATAACCGAAAGTATAGTGTTTACTCTTGTAATTTTTCAGTTTTTTTCGATTTTTTTCAAAAACGGCTTTAACGATTTTTTTCAAAGTTTACATTTTTATTACATTTTTAATGTGTATTGATGTAAGATAGGTGATTTTCCAGTTGGATGCCTCTAAAATGGGTTTCTTTTGTTTTTTTCTCCTATTTCTTTTATTAACTCCTATTTTAAATAGAACGCCCGGTATATTATTACATTTTTAATTTAGCTTAAAATTTTAGAGAAGATTTGTATCTTCAACTAACGCTCTATTTTGTACGGTTTCTGTACAATTTGTAATTTTTGACAAATGCTTAAAAATTGAAAATCGAATTTTTGCTAATTATAAGATCACTGTAAAAGGAAGTTGTGTGCGTGTATCACACAATTTTGGCAATTCAGTTGTTTTCTCGGATGAAGCTACTTTTCGTTTGAATGGATCTGTAAATAGGCACAACTGTAGATACTGGTCTGACACCTTACACCAACCCCTTTAGATGGAAGAAGCTCACACCCAGCGACCCCAGAAAGTTAAAGTAAAGGCTGGTGCTGTTGCTCATAACATTATTGGACCATTTTTCATGTAAGGCAACAATACGTCTGAGAGATATTTTCAAATACTGCGGGAAAATATTATTCATCAAATTATAGAACTTTTTCAAATTATGATAACCCAAATGCAGTCAAAGAAAACATCTGGTTTTAGCAGGATGGTGAGCCTCCCGGGGCTATGACACAACGCCCACTGGTCACAAACCCCAACTCAGAATTTGGTCATAACGCCCAACTTCCATTCTGGTCACAACGCCCAACTTGGGCACAACGCCCAATTTTTATTTTGGTCACAACGCCCAAGTTGGTCATAACGCCCAAAAATGATATTGGTCACAACGCCCAACTTGGTCACAACGCCCACCTACGCCTGTTATAGGAGAGAGCTATCGACGCCACTGAAACCACATTTTTGATCATAGCGCCCAACTTCGATTTTGGTCACAACGCCCAATTTCGATTTTAGTCAGAACGCCAACTTGGTCACAACGCCCAATTTCGATTTTGGTCACAACGCCCAACTTGGTCACAACGCCCAATTTCGATTTTGGTCACAACGCCGAACTTGGTCACAACGCCCACTTTTGATTCTGGCCACAACGCCCAACTTGGTCATAACGCCCAAGTTTGATTTTGATCACAACCTCCAACTTTGATTTTGGTCATAACGCCCAACTTTTTTGAAACACATTTTCATAGACATTTCGGGCTATATTGAAGTTCATAGCTGAAGACGTGCAGGCATCCCAGTAAGTGTGCAGACCTTATACTTCCATATATGTGTGTGGTAATTGAATACTGTTGAATTTTAATTATTTTTATTGCAACATGATTGACGTGGTCGGGTTACAAGTCAATAAAAATATTAGGCAAACATAAATTTTGAAAAATATATTGTAGACGAAAGTGTTGAAATTGTTGGAAAAAGTGGCGTTTTTTTTTAGAGCGTTTGTCCAGTAATATTCTTATAAGCTCGGTCGGCAGCGCAGTGGTGCCTACATTTTTTTTCTACGACCACCACTAAAAGTAGGCCTTTTAGCGCTAGCTTTTTTCACTAAAAGTGACGTTTTATAATTTAGCGTGTTTAAAATGAGATCAGCTGTTTACTTTTAACACATGTGTTATAAAGTGAAGTGAGGTTATAAAACTACCATTTCGAACTGGAAGTGAGGTTGTAAAGTTATTCTAGTTACTTCTTGCGTTAGAGGTAAAGTGTTTTTTAAATAATTAAAGCGTTATCTAATAAATAAAGTCAGATGTGTACTATTATAATTACCTTTAATAACTGACTTTGACAGTACTGGCTTCACAAACATTCACCTGCGCGTCAAGGCCATCTCTTTATTATGACATAAATTATAACCGTCATAAATGCAAAGCTTTGTTAAATCGACATTTATGGATTAATAACAGAAAATTTAAGGTAGTAGAAAAAATATTGTATGCAAACTCGTGCTAAAAGTGTTATTGCACTCGGCCTTCGGCTTCGTTTCATAATTTTCATGTCTCGTGCATAAACATCAACTTTTAGCACTTGTTGCATAAATAGCTATTAGATACACTTACGTTTTTGTTATCTGTTTCCATATATTTTCTCAGGAGAATTTGGCTATAGTAGTGAAGTACTTTTTTTTCCAATGCCTATTTATAAAGCTGTATTGTATCTGAGCAAATCTTTATGGTAAAGCAACATTTTAATGATGAGGATGGACAAAGAGTTACTTTATTCACTAGTGAATAAAGTAGTTAATAATCCATAGCAACTTACAAAATACAAATATGTTACCGTGGAAACTGGTACACAACCAAGTAGTATGATTACATATTTAAAATGATTTTTTTCAATTTTAAAACTTATTTATAAAGTTAATTGTAGGTATTGGAAAAAGTTTTATATGCTACACATGAATAAAGAGATTTTATCCATTCGGGGAAATTATCTCACTCGGCTGTCTCGTGAGCTAAAGTTTTGCCCTTATGGATAAAATGCCTATTTATTCAATTGGACCATACATAACTACTTTCCAACACCTACCTATAAAGTTGTAAGTGCTTTATCCACTAAAGCCACATTTCTAGAGTAACACTTTAATGATAATAGTGGATAAATGTTACTTTATCTAACAGTAGCGCCTATTACCATACATTATACAACTGTTTTCAGTGACTAAAATAAAGTTTTATTCACAAGTGAGTTTTCATTATTTATACTAATGCATTGTTGGTAGCACTGTCGAGCTATGTCAAATTCGTAATTTTCAGGTTAACTTTTGCGTCCGTCTGTGTCAAATAACAAACAAAACCTAACCTACAAACCTCGAATTTGACATAGACTGACAATACACTGCAGTACTGCCAATACACTTCAGTACTGTCAAACGTATATCACAAATCATAGGCGACTAATTATAAATTTATTTCGCGACATATTCTGACTGCGCAAACTATTTAGGCACAATAATTGCTACTGTAAGATAAAACGTCGTATATCACACGTGAGCGAAATGCCCTTATAAGCTCGTGAGAAATTGTATCGCTCGTGCTGGGGCACTCGCGATTCAAAATTCTCACTCGCAAGTAATGATGCATTTCTCTCACTTATAATAGAATTTTAAGTTTGTAAAACGACTGTTTAATAACATGTTTTCATTAGTTTACGTCGTCAGCAGCAACGTGTTTAAAAGATTTCATTCAGCACGTCGTCAGTAGCAACGGTTTTAAAATTTTTAACCACGCAAAATTACGACCGTTTGCAATTTACATTTAAATATTTTTCTTATATTTACCGTGTTTTGTAGATTCTATCGTAGATAAAATATTGTACGATACACATGCGTAAAGTATCTTTAGTCACTCGCGAGGCTTAATATGCTCGCTCACTTGGGTTTTAACTCTGCCCCACTCGTGACTATAAAGACTACCTTTATGCACTTGTTTCGCAAATTACTATTAATCACTACCGAATAAAGTATTGTGGTTTTTGTAAATAAAAAAACATAGGAAATAACACAGTGTACTTGGGTAACTAACGATATCATTGTGTCAAACTGTCAAGTGTTAAGTTTTTTGGATATATTAAGTTCAAATTTTAATTAAGAAAAACCTCAATAATTGTATGAGTTGGAAAAGGCTATTTTTGTATTAAGTGCGCAAAGTTAATGATTTTAGAACGAGAAAACGTTACTTCTTTTGACGAGGCGGTAGCCGGGTCTAAGAGATATTGAGGAATTTGTGAAAACACATTTATCTCTTTTTACCCCCTTAAAGGTAAATTTTTCAAAATTCACCCCGAACACATATTTGCACCTTTAGGGTTTGATTAGGGAAAAATCCTGAAATACGTTTCTAATCATTTGCATCGAAAATCTTTGCAAGTAATCACTGGGTGTAAGAGACATAAGGAAATCGTAAAAACCCATTTTACCTATTTTCGCCCTCTTAGGGGTTGAATTTCAAAAAATTCCTTCTTAGCACTACCTTACAAAGTCCATAAACTGTATTCTAGCACATTTGATTACTTATGTGCACATTTTCCGCCACCAATCTGTATATAGATAACTAGCAATTTAACCAATTCTGTCATTTCAACCCAACGTGTTTTCCGCGAGAGAACATTAGAGGCATTAAAATTCCGACGGAAAACCCAATGGGTGGAAATTCAGAATACGTCATAGACATTACAAGACGTAGCAAATTCTTAACATTCCGATACCTACAATAGCTAATTATCGTTTCTTTTATTAAGCGGGTTCAAATTTATTTTCCTGAACAAACGCGGTCGCTGTCGCAGAGTGTACAGGTTGGAGAAATTTAGATGTTTTCATAGGGAATCTCGATAATTATAGGAGATATGGAAAATGGACCCCCATCCTCGATGATGGAAACCAAAATGGGCTACCGTCTTTTGTTTTCAAGTTATAAACAAAAATTAAATTTTTCGATTTTTCGTTTTGTGACCATATCTCGCTTATTTATAAAAATAGATAAAAGTAATTTGACGTTCTTCTGGAACTTTTTCGATACGAATGCAGTGGGTAGTCAGTTATTCAAAAAAAGTTCTGAAATTCGAGTTATACCATAAAGTCGTATTTTTGTATATGGAACCCATAGTTGTATGTGGTATCATGAGTAAGACGATTTTTTCCCCATTCCAGTGATGTATATCGTAATATACAGATTGGTGGAGGAAAATGTGAACATAAGTAATCAAATATGCTAGAATACAGTTTATGGATTTTGTATGCGTTAGCCATAAACAGACCTACATGCGATTAACATCTAGCATCCGCAGAATCAAAAGGTTTTGTTTTTAGAAAACACTGAATTCTAGGATACTAAATTTTAAATAATATACGTATGTTTACTTCTGTCTAACGCATACAAAGCCCATAAACTGTATTCTAGCTCAATGGACTGCCTATGTTCGCATTATCCACCACCAACCTGTATAATATAACATATACCGCCCCTCATAAATTTGTAACACATGGATTTTTTTATCATCCATTTATCAGAAAGTTTTATTCCTGATACAAGTTTCTACATCTCAAACTAAAAATGCACTTGCCAAAATGTAAATATATTCTTTCGTATATGGGGCGGTTCAAATGTATGAAAATGGTTCAAGAATAAAGTACGCTTATATTTCAAAATAGACAAAAATGTAATTTGAAGAAGAATCAAAAGTAGGTGTCAAATATAAAGTCACAGTTACTTGCTTCGAAAACATTTTTTCTGGTTTCGCCTATTTTTTCTTCCACCCTGTGTATTACCAAATGAAATACTTCAAAGTTTACTTATCAGCGGATACGATAAACGTGTACTGTCAAACCTAAGTTTCCGCTCACTTAGCAACCAGGATATTACGTGATTCGAAATTAGTGCTAACAAATTTCATTTTTGTGTCAAATTTTAAATAATTTAATAACAAACGGACCAAATAACAATTTAAAATCAATTATAATTTTTAATAGATACGTTATAACAAATACTTCCAATTAACACTTTTGTGTATTTTGAAAAAAAAGGGTATTTATTTTTCAATCATTTTCATATTTTCGAACCTCCCTCGTATATGAAGTAGGATATTTAAATTTTTGCAAATGCATTTTTAATTTGAGAAGCTGCAGAGGTTTTAATGGACAATAAAACGTTCTGATAAATGGATGTATGAAGGACAATATAATATTGTTACGTTCTTAACGTTCGGGCTATTTAAAATTATACGACAAACATGGGTTCAAACATTTATTTACAACAATGAATTATTACGATTATTGTTATTTACAAGCACACGAGAATTATCAAGCAGATTACAAATTAATACAAGCACTAACGAACTATCGGTACATGTATTTCTATTACATACGGATTTATTTATATCACTCTTAAACACTAACGATTATATATTTATTTATTTCTATTAGTTCACGAGAGGTTATGTACACGCGGTTATTTATATGGGGGCTTCTAACAAGCCTCGACGTGAGTTCGAACTGCCGGATAATTATTTCAGAACTGCCTTGCGGGTGAACTCCGCCAGCTTATATATCGCGCCAGTAAATTCTTCCAGAAGCCTCCAGTTGTTCTCGGCAACAGTGACGTGTCGCGTCAGGGCCGCTCTAGCATCGACTGGAAAATGATTCATTCGCGTACACCTGCGTTCAAGGCCGCTCGTCGGCGGCCTATGATTCACGCGCTGGCAGCCGCCTCTGGAATTTCTAGTATAATCGAGGCATCGGGGCAAATAACCGTCAGCCAAATCGTTACACTGCCCCCGCCTTAGATCCTTCTGTCCCAGAACGAGTTGCGTCGGGTGTCTGTCTTCTCGCTCTTGTCGGGGTCCGATGGCGGTACTTGCAGGCGGTGCCCTTCTTGCACATGGACTGGCTGAAGAAGCAGCAGCCCACCGTGGTCTCCAGGCTTTGCAACAGCACACCTCGATCTGGACGCCGGTTGTCTCTTGTACTGCCGATCGGTAGGCCATCAGGAACAAGTGCATGTACTGGCCCCAGTCACGCGGATGCTCGGAAACTCCCTTGGACAGATGCTTCCCCATGGTTCCGTTGATGCTCTCCACCATGCCGTCCGATTGAGTATGGAGGGCAGTGGTCCGGATGTTGCGTATCCCCAGTAGCTTACAGACGTTCCGTAACGGTCCAAACTCGAAATTAAGGCCCTGGTCGGAATGTAATTCCAGGGGGACTCCAAAACGGCTAAAGCACCCCTTTACTAGAACATCAGCGACAGTACCAGTCTCTTTCTTCGGAACGGCGTACGCTTCGGGCCATTTGGTGAAGTGGCCCATGCACACCAAGATGTATTTATTTCTCGCTTCGGTTTCGGGGCATGGTCCGGCGATGTCAATGGCGATACCCTCGAACGGACCACCGACGTTGTACTGCCACCTCGCAGCTCTACGTCTTCCAACCGGTCCGTTTCCCGCAGCGCATGCTTCGCACCTCCGGCACCATTCTCGGACGTCACCTTTGCAGCTCGCCCCGTAGAACCTTTCTTGGACCTTCTGCAACATGTTCTTCAATCTGAAGTGTCCCCCAGAGAAGCCATCATGCAGGTGGCGCAGAACCTCGGCCACTCTACTCCTTGGAACCATCGATCGTGATCTCGTTGCCCTACTGTCCTCATATTCCAAGATTCTGGTCAGGACGTTGTTGTCCAGCTGCAAGGAGTCCCATTGCGCCCAATAAGCCTCCACTGTTGCGTTGGTGGCGGGGACCTCCTGCTAGGTAGGTCGACGGCCATCTTGCTTCCAGGCTATAACCGCGCCTAAGTCGGGGTCGTTCTCCTGGCTACCCTGCAACTCGTCTGGCTCCCACGAGTCGTCTACCACACTGGTACGATTAATGGGTACCGCACGACTCTCCAATCTCGAACAGTGGCCGCAGTCCGCAGGGCAAGGCCTCTTGGATAACGCATCGGCGTTGCGGTGGACTGTGCCAGGTCGATGATTTATTCCCAAGTCGAACTCTTCTAGGCGCTCGATCCACTCAGCCACCTGTCCTTCAGGGTTCTTGCACTGCAGCAGCCATCTCAGAGCAGGATGGTCGGTCCTCAGCAAGACTCTTTTGCCAAACTCAACTGATTTATGTTTTCCTACGTCAGTACGGCCGCTGGGATGATCTCCGCACTCGACGATGTCCTGGTACCGGGCCACCAAACCTTCTATCTTCTTCCGTTTTCGTTGGCTCATGCCCCCTCCCAGTATTGGGTTCCTCTTGACGGTTGCCAGTTCCCTGCTGACGTTCATCATCCTTACTGGGACCCCAAGCCCAGTCTTCACGAACGTCTTCCCTACCAGGATACCATGAGTGAGCTTCTTGCCACCATCAGGCTCGACCACGCGCACCACGTTGCCTCGGAGATCGCCATCCAGGTATGCATCCACGACCCTCTCGGCTCGTCCTTGCAGAGTAACATCTTCCGCCCATACCACTTGTGCCGCGATCTCCCCTCTTGGGTGTCGAGAAAGATCCTCCCCACCCACGTGCAACTCGCCGCGTCTCAGGTCCAAAGCGCACTCACACTTATCCACAACATCCATTCCCAGGATGCACTCGTCCGCACTGTCAGCATAATCGGGCTCAACCACGCGCACCACGTTGCTCCGGAGATCGCCATCCAGGTATGCATCCACGACCCTCTCGGTTTGTCCCTGCAGAATAACATCTTCCGCCCATACCACTTGTGCCGCGATCTCTCCTCCTGAGTGTCGGGAAAGCTCCTCCCCACCCACGTGCAACTCGCCGCGTCTCAGGTCCAAAACGCACTCACACTTATCCATAACATCCACTCCCAGGATGTACTCGTCCGCACTGTCAGCCATCAGGTCCCGATGCTTGAGGGTTTGATTCCCAATCTTCAAATCAGTTTCCCCATGTGTGGTCACCGCGCCCCCCGTGGTAGTGCGAAGGCGTGTCTCGTTGTGCAGCAGCTGACCCTCGTCCCTTACTACGTCGGACCTGGCGATGGACTTCGTCGCTCCAGTATCCAACAGCAGAGACCGAACTCTTCCATTTATTTTCCCATCAAGCTTTTGGACTACTTTCTCTTCTGCGGTTTCCAGCTCTTCCTGCCCGACCTTCAGCTCTTCTAGTGCTTTCTGCCCGGCTTCCAGCCGCTCCCTAAGATCCTCTTGTGCTTTTTCTGCCCTCTTTCGACCGGATCTCAATTCTTCTTCAAGTTCATCCTTGAGGTTTTCTTGAGTGGCTTTCAATTTTTCCTCAAATTTTTCTGCCTTCTTTCGGCCGGCTTTCCATTCCTTAAGTTTTTGGACTGCTTTCTCTTGCTCGGCCTTCAGCCATTCCTTAAGTGCTTTCGCGGCTTCCTCTGCCTTCTTTTGGCCGGCTTTCAATTCTTCCTGGCCAACTTGGATCTCTTTCTTAAGTTCCTCCCGTGCTTTTTCCGCTTTCTCTTGCGCCTTCTCTGCCTTGTCCTGGCTAACTTGCATCAGTTGCAAAAGTTGGCTTAATTGGGCTTCCATTTTGCTGCTTTGAGATCGCGTCAAAGGCATGCACAATACTCACTTCAATTTATTTATCTGACCGTCGTTTTATCGGCACTTGTTAAATAATTTATTGATTTAATGTTTGTTCAATAATTTTCTTATAGCCCCCGGTTCAAAACCTCGACCTATGATTCACGCGCTGGCAGCCGCCTATGGAATTTCTAGTATAATCGAGGCATCGGGGCAAATAACTGTCAGCCGAATCGTTACAATATTATAAGCAACAATCAAACGTGATTAATTCTGCCAATCAAACGGTGGTATTATAACAACGCAAAAACTTTGTTTAATCACTTATATTCTAAATGGCACAAGTCTTCAACTAGAAAACGACGAAATATTAAAAATTGTGAATTGTTACTATAAAGTAGTGAAAATGAATAAATCGATCCCATGCGACATGTCACTGAAATGGGAAAAAATCCTCCTTTTCATAATGCCACAGCTAACTATGTGTTCCATATAAAAAACACAACTTTATGCTATAATCCGAATTTAGAAACTCTTTTGGACAACACACTACGTCACTGAATTATTATCAAAAATAAATAATATTAATACTACTTATGGGAACTTGAAAATTTTGCTACCTCACCCTAAAAGTTTAATTTATTATTCATTTTAGATACACATTTTTCTTACTTTCTGTGGCACCTGGGCGATATGACCAAAATCAAAGTTGGGCGTTGTGACCAAAATCAAGCTTGGGCGTTATGACTAAGTTGGGCGTTGTGACCAGAATCAAAAGTGGGCGTTGTGACCAAGTTGTTCGTTGTGACCAAAATCGAAATTGGGCGTTGTGACCAAGTTGGGCGTTCTGTCCAAAATCGAAATTGGGCTTTGTGACCAAGTTGGGCGTTCTGACCAAAATCGAAATTGGGCGTTGTGACCAAGTTGGGCGTTGTGACCAAAATCGAAGTTGGGCGTTATGACCAAAAAGTTGGTTTCAGTGGCGTCGCTAGCTCTCTTCTATAACAGGCGTCGGTGGGCGTTCTGACCAATATCGTATTGGGCGTTATGACCAAGTTGGGCGTTGTGACCAAAATTAAAATTGGGCGTTGTGACCAGAATCGAAGTTGGGCGTTATGACCAAATTCTGAGTTGGGGCTTGTGACCAGTGGGTGTTGTGTCTAGGCCCCCGCCAGCCCACTATGGACTTGCAGTGCGCAATTACAATTTAAGCGACATTTTTTATCGGTGTTGGATCGGTAGAACAGGAACTGAGGAGTGGCCCGTTCGGTCACCAAATTTGTTTCCTTAAAATTGCGTTTATTTAAATAGACCTGACAATTTAGAAGAATTGAAAAATCGTATTCGTGCTGAAATAGCTGGAATTTCTCCAAATTCTTTGCGCGACTCTGTAGACAATTTTAAAAAGCTCATTCATTATTGCCAAGAAGTAAATGGGCAGCAATTTCAACATCTCCTCTCATCTTAACTACTGTTAATTAATAATGTTGTTGTTTTCATTTCTATTTAAGAAATGTTGTTTGTTATCCTAAATTTTAATTACTGTTTGTGTTTTGTTTATTTATGACGTTTTGTTAATGCAATGGTTACTAGATTTCACTAAATGTGCAGCTACGAATTAAGCATGCCACAAATGGTTTTTTATTGATCTCTGTTATTTTCTTATGTACCCCTATACATGTGTAATATTTCTGAAAAGAGAAAAAAATAAGCTTTCTATTGATGTATCACACAGCGTAAGTTGCTATTTAAAAAAAAATCAATATGGTGACTGCATTTAAAAACTATATGAAAAAACATTTTTAGACGACCACATATAAAAGTAACATTATCGCGACAGCAGCCTACTACAGAAAGTTGACAATTTCAAACACTAGCACGATATTATATCGTACTAGTCATATCGTAACGGCACAAAGTTATTCAAAACACGGCCTGCTTGATTGTGTGGCAAACGTCACTTTGACGTTTGTCACACAATTCAGCAGACCGTGATTCAAATCATCCAGACGCTTTTGCCAATTGTACCAATAATAATATAACAATCAATTTTGCAAAACGAAATAAAAACAATTCTTAAAAATAGAATTTACTTTGAGTGGTCGTCTAAAAAATAGTGTTCATAACTCGCCCGAAAGTGCAAATATCTGTGCTCGTGTTTTAGATCCACTTGGGCTTCGCTTCGCTACGCCCTCGTTTGTCTAATCAACACTCGCACGATATTTGCTACTTTCGACGCTTGTAATGAAAATAACTATTTTTCTACGATCGTGTCAAAATGACAATTTTTTGCGCTGTTTCTAGTGTCAAAAGTGACGTTTGTAGTACTCTTAATATTAGCGCCCAAAATACGTCTTATTCGCACGTTGCCCTTGGAGGTGTGTTTTAATAATTTATTAAAACACACTTTGCCGTAAATTTTAATGTCAACATAACCTAGAATATCTAACACAAAAGTGTCACCCAACTAAGTTTTTATATTTCTGTTACGATCGTAGAAAAAATAGCGTATAGCACATTTTTTTTTGTATAATAATTTTCAAGGTCAACTTTCTAGGGGATAAGTTGCATTCCTGCATGGTCCCTAGTTTTAATAATGTTGGTACATAGATTTTTAGTTCTTTTCTTCTACTAAAAAATTATTGTCATTTTGACAGATATGTCATAATTTAATATCGCTTGCTTCATTTTTGCATTTAAAATATTTCTTGGTTTTCTTTTTTATCCATGTTAAAAAAAGAAATTTGTCGGGAGTTCAAATTAAGAAACTTTGACATTCAAAATTGACATATAACCATATATGTAATACTTACTATATTGCTAGCGGCTATGAGTGGGAAACTCACGAGGGAAGTGAGACAGACAACCAACTCTTCAATGTATAATGGTGAGCTGTGCGTAAGCGCGGCGGCGTCGTCCGCCCAATGGGGAAGTGGTTAAGTTTAAAATTCGCTTCTAAAGGCAGAGTTCGAATTCTCACGCATGCGCACGAGACGCGTGATACTCTAAGTGAAACTATGTCGGAGCCGTAATGTTTTCGAGCGTTCCGAGGCCCTACTAGCAATATTATCTATAATACATATATGCACATAACCATAATTTTGAAAAAGTTCTACCAACACGAGGTATAAAAATTTCCTAGCGTTTTAATCACATGTGTACCAACATTGTAACACTTTGACAGTTATTATAGAAAAAAAAACGTACTTTATGATACACGTGTATAAGAGCCATTAAAGCACTAGCGACGTTAAAAGCACTCCGCTAGCGCGTCGTGCTCTTAAACTAGTCGCACGTGCTTTAAAGGCGTACTTATTCACTAGTATCATAATATACTATTTTTAGTTCAGAATACGCAAAATAACCTCAAATTAGCATATACCAAATATGAAACGCAGATAAGTTGTATTGGTACTTATATTAAACTGAGTGGTAACCGCTCTTACTTCCACATCCCTCATTAGCCTATTTTTCCTTTTCGAAATCATTCAAACGATGAGGCATGTTTTCAAATAACTGATTTTCGACGTTCAATGACAGGGAAAAATGTGACAGTTAATTTAAATGCACAGGATACTAAGGTATTATTCTAAAAGTTGAGTTTAGGAAAAAAGTAGGTGTACCTCACCTAAAAACGAGCTGTTCCGAAATGAGTACCAGTTTTTTCTGCCACCGATAGTACAGACTACAGTGGCTAGTAGTACAGACAGATCAATAAAAAAAACAATTAGGGCAGGCTGTGGTATGTGTTATACGATTGGCAGTACTGAAGTGTATTGTCAGTCTATGTCAAATTCGAGATTAGTAGGTTAGGTTTTGTTTGTTGTTTGCATATATGTATTATACATATATTGCTAGTAGGGCCTCGGAACGCCCGAAAATATTATAGCGCCGACATAGTTTCACTTAGAGTATAACGCGTCTCGTGCGCATGCGTGCGAATTCGAACTCCGCCTTTAGAAGCGAATTTTAAACTTGACCACTTCCCCATTGGGCGGACCACGCCGCCGCGCTTGCGCACAGCTCACCATTATACATTGAAGAGTTGGTTGTCTGCCTCACTTCCTTCGTGAGTTTCCCACTCATAGCCGCTAGCACTATAGTAAGTATTAGATATATGGTTGTTTTACACAGACTGACGTAAAACTTAACCTGCAAATCTCGAATTTGACATAGACTGACAATACACTTCAGTACTGCCAAACGTATAACACATATCATAGTCTGCCCTAATTGGTTTCTTAATTTTTTTATTGATCTGTCTGTACCTACTTATCCCGTAATAATTTTCTCCTAGGTAGTTGTTTCGAAAGCCTTTTCGCTTCGCTCGATCAATTATAAATATATCGTATGAGCAGAAAGAAAGTTCATCAAAGATGCCTTTACAATGTCAAAGTCGTATAGGCCATTCAGTAAACACAAAAACATATAAATTTTTTTGAAGTTGGCATATACGCAAAATTTGTCTGTTAGGGATTCTGTATTTTGTTTTGCAAAGGTTTCTATACCTGCATAAAAGTGACTTTGAATTTAAAAATGACAATTAATGAATATCATTAATTCAGTGTCAAAGTACATACTATTCTGGAAATTCTTGCCGGAACTTTTATAAAATGTAATAAAAATACTTATTAATAAATGCTACATCAATAGTATCCAACACAGCATTTGTTTAACATCCTTAAAAGTAGTTATGACAGATGCTAATTAAATGTCACACTCTTAGGGCCGGTTGCAGAAAGCAATGTTAAAAGTCTAGTGTTAGCTAACATCGCGTCAAAGTGAACAAAATTGCATCAAATTTTGTTTACTAATGTATTAGTTACCATAAGCATTTGAGATTTGATTCGTTTTTGTTCACTTTGACGCGATGTTAGCTAACACCAGACTTAACATTGCTTTCTGCAACCGGCCCTTAACCTATTTGTTTTAGTAACTTTTTGTAAGTACATTCCTAGACAAGAGATGCATTTTGCAAGTACACTCATGAAATTTTAGAAATCAAAGGCCACTTTGTGTTTTTATGTTTAGTGAACAGACTATATGTATTATAACACCTGAAAATATGAAGCTGTTATTTGACATTTGTTACAAAGTGAGGTTATAATCTTCTTCTTCCTCTGCAGGCTTTGGAAATATTTCCGTTTCTTTTATTACGGGAAGTCTATATCAGGGCCGGCGGTTGACGTGGGTAGTATGGGTAGTACTACCCACTCGAAAATATCCGTCTGGGTAATTACCCACTCGAAACTTTCAAACAAAACCTAAAATTTGAAATAGGGGGTGGGTCCTATTCGGAACTACAGCCAGAGGTAGTCATAGAGATCTCTTTTACGCTTTGTGCCGCCCCTGTGCAGTGTGATGCAAATATATCACAATAACGTACAAAAAAGTCAGTGTTCGAACTTAAATAAATTAAATGCAATTTTTCGTCGAAACTATTAAAAATTTAAAAAAACCCTCGGCCTAGCTCGCTCATATTACGAAAGCAAATAAATTGAACTTTGTGACATCTCAAAGTATATTTTTATCAATTTTTGATCATAACCCTGTATCCCCCATCCCTTCATATGAGTGTATCGTGAAAAATCACTTCGAACCCCTCCCCCCCACCCTTACTACCCATTCGGGCTAAAAGTGTGACGCCGGCCCTGGTCTATATCACGGTTAAGATCACGTTGTGATAGTAGCCACTGCCTAGAAAATTTCAGTGATAAGGATTAGGTCTACTTAGGTAATTTTCTGGTGTTATTGTTAACCCCCGTGGGGTTATATTATCTATGAATACACATGACTTGAAAATTAAGGCATCTTTGATGAACTTTCTTTTTGCTTATAGTCTTGCAGGCCAAGCTCCTTCATGGGGTGTTAGTAGTCCAGTCAAATTAGACAAATTTACCGCAAACTTTCGGAATAATTCAAAGTGAGCTGAATTTTTGTGTACACATTTATTTGGTGTTTTCAAACAACATCCGAAAAGTACCCTTGATTTGACCTTGCGCTTCGTGAGTTATATGGTGCAGATGTGGGAAAAATGTGGTTTTTCGCTTATTATATCTTCTTTTCTGTTGACTTTAAGTATATGATATTTTACAGATAAATTGAACGGCACAAAATTATGTTCAAAAAAGTACTTGGTAGTTTTTTTTTGTAGAACCGACCGTTTCTTTGAAAACTAGCCATGAACGTTGATCTGAAGGATAACACTACAGAAATACCGAGTTCCACAACTAATTTGCGATCTGAAATGTAAAAATATACCATGAGCTGAATCTAAGGGTCTTTTTCGTACAATATTAAGACAACAATGTTCCCAAAATAAAATAATTCAAGGAAATCACTTGGCAACAGCAGCTGCATCTCTAAATTGTCATCGGTGGAAATCTTGTTCGATGAAACAATGAACGCAATGGTAAGCCAAGATAAATTTCTTGCTAATAACAGCAACAAAACCAGATTGATTTCCATGTTGGCTAAACATTTTGAGATTCATAATATCCGTGTCAAGCAATCTGAAAATGATGCCGATGTTTTAATCATTGAAACAGCACTTGAAGAATCGCGTCAAAATAAAACTGTTGTTGTCGAGGAAGATGTAGATCTCTTGGTACTCCTGATAGCTCGTACGCCAGTTGATGGAGAAATTTATTTTATGAAGCCAGGCAGAGGAAAAGTTCCATAAAGAATTTACTCATTCCTAAGTTGTTACCAATATGAATCCAGTAAACATCATCTTTTATTTTTACATGCTGTCTCCGGGTGTGACAGAACGTCAGCTCTTTTTAGTAAAGGTAAAACGACAGCTTTGAAGCTGTTAGAAAACCGCCAAGATTTGCAAGCTGCGGCTCAAGTTTTCACGCAAATAGATTCCTCACACGAATTGATTTCTTCCAATGGGATTAAATTTTTACTGGCATTATATGGTGCTCTAATTCAAGAAGTGTCTATTGATCAATATCGCTACATGTGTTTCACGAAATTAATACGTAAAAGTAAGCCGGTGAAATTGAATTTATTACCGCCAACAGATAGTGCAGCTAAAGAGCACTTTTACAGAGTTTATTTTCAAATACAAAAGTGGCTGGAGAATGAATTAAACCCTATTGAGTGGGGATGGACATTGAGAAACGTATTGGAACCAAAGAAAACAATGCAAGCTCCCGCTCCGGATTTTCTTTTGAATCTGATCTTCTGTAATTGCACCAAAGGTTGTGGGCCATTGTGTGGATGTAGAAAGTTGGGGTTTAAATACTCCTCAATTTGTGGTCATTGCAACGGACAATCGTATTTAAATGCCAATGCAATTGAAGACATCTTAGGAAACCAAGTTGACGAGTGAGAGAATGAAAACCGGTTAGAGACATTTTTTACGGATTATCTGGAACAACGCGACATAGAAGGAGAGGAAGAAGAGGATGAATAAGATTAACATAACTCTATTTTGACTGTTTTAAGAATAGAGAGGATATTTTGACCGACTGATACCGTGGATTAGGCCTGAAAGGGGATACCATATATTAAAAAAAGTGCCTAGTATTCAACCTCAAAGGTGGTGTTGAATAGGGTACCTACTTCGTATTGGACTCATAGTTTCAACGCTATACTACGCGAAAACGTCCGGTCCTACAAAAAAAGCTACCCAGTACTTTTTTGTACAGAATTTTGTGACCTTCAATTTCTCTGTAGAATGTCGTATACCTAAAGTCAATAGAAAAGAAGATATAAGCGAAAAACCAAATTTTTCCCACATCTGCACCATATAACTCGCGACGCTCAAGGTCAAATCAAGGGTACCTACTTTTCGGAGGTTGTTTGTGAACATTAAATAAAGGTGTACCCAAAAATTCAGCTCACTTTGAATTATTCCGATCAAGAATCCTTATTTGACTGGACTATAGTGCCTAACCATTATTATTATTGTCAAATTTTCAATTTCTGAGACTATTCAATTCACCTGTCATCTGTCAAAAAGTGACCAATGAAAATCCAGAATTCTGACGTTTCTTGACCAATCATAAAAATATCAGTGGATATATCTTCCTAGAAGGTATTCAAGTGACTATTTTTAACAAATGCGATTTTTATTAGAAAAAGTCGACATTAGTGTTCTGTTACTATAGAAATTGCGTAGTTTGTTGCTAGATTTACTGAAAACTAATTTGAAAAAGGTAGTTTGGTTCATTAAATAGTCAAGGGTAATACCACAAGCAGTGGATATATCTTTGACAAATATTTTGTCGTTTCCATGTAAATTATTGCATTTAAATTTCACGATACAGAATTACATCAAAAATGTCACGAGCCGAAGGCGAGTGACATTTAAATGTGATTTTGTTGAGTGAAACTTGCAATAATTTCTATCGAAATGGCAAAATATTTAAAAAATATATATCCACTTCGAGTGGTATTTGCGACGACTATTTAACAATATTAATACATAACGATTAACTTTATTGAAAAATAATCCAACAATTAATATAATTATTCATTCTCAATTAAATTCAGCGGAATACTTCCAAAACAAAGCATTTTAAAATTTTTAAAACAAGCCACACAGTTTGTTGGGGTTTAGTGTTACGTAACCTAGCGATATCACTAAGGACAGAACATCGTTGCTAAGCGATACTTCGCAACAAGACTATTTATTTTTTGAGTACGTACATTGTTTTGTGAATATTTTGCATGGTGCCCAATATTCAGTGATATACTGCTGTTATTGGTTGGAAAAAGCAAATGTCTGCAATGTGATTGGCTTATATGTTATAGTGTTGAATAGTCCCTCGAATACCATTCTTAGTCAAAGTTAAGTAGATTATTTTTGCGGTGGTGTCACTACTCATGTCCATTGCGCTTGGGATTAGGACTCGTGCTAGCGCACTCGTCCTAATCGTACCAAAGCGCAATGAACATTCGTGACACCACCACAAAAATAGTCGACATAACTTTGACTAGTACTCATGGTATTATAAGTGAAAATTCCAATTTTGACCGTTTAAATGACAGTTGCTGTCTTGTTTCAAAATAGAATCCTAGCATAATTATTACAGCGGGATACCTTGGATTGTACCATTGTTATAAAAAATAATATGTACTGGTTAGTTGTTTTGGAATAACATTTACCACTAGAAGTAATAGTCGGGGAGGCAGTGAACTTTTTTCGGTACTTATTTTCCCAGTCAGTATTTTGGGTTATTTTGATATAGTTAATGGTGCTTTTTAAAGATTTGCAGGTCTGGCTATTGATTTCCGATGGAATCGATAAGTTAGGTTAGTGACCTAAGGGTACTTATTTTCCCAGTCATGAAACTCGTTGTACTAACTGTCGTTAGTATGACAGTCAGTAAAAAATTGGTCTGGCTGATCTGAGCCTATGGAAAGTAAGTCTGGCATGGCATTAAAAAAGAAAAAATAAGTACCCGAATTAGACTTATTTTCCCAGTTCTGAAAATTTATAAGGTGAAAATATGTATTTCAAAATAATTTTAAAAAATAGTCTGGCTGATCTGCGCCTATGGAAAGTAAGTCTGGCATGGCATTAAAAAAGAAAAAATAAGTACCCGAATTAGACTTATTTTCCCAGTTCTGAAAATTTATAAGGTGAAAATATGTATTTCAAAATAATTTTAAAAAATAGTCTGGCTGATCTGCGCCTATGGAAAGTAAGTCTGGCATGGCATTAAAAAAGAAAAAATAAGTACCCTAATTGGACTTATTTTCTCAGTCCTGAAAATTTATCAGGTGATAATATGCATTACGATATAATACATCAAAATAGTCTGGCTATCATTGTCGATCACGAAAACCATGCCAGACTCATATAAAGGAGCGTAACTTGATAATGTATAAGTGACCGCACCAGTGCATTTGGCGTCTGGGCTCAGACAGGGAAGACAGTTTGCATTTCGTAGTACTAACAATTTGACAGAGTATACGATCACAATATTAAATATAAAAAATCTGGTGTGATACACTCACACAACTTCCTTTTACAGTGATCTTATAATTAACCAAAAATTTGATTTTAAATTTTTAAAAATTTGTCAAAAATTTTCAAAAATTACAAATTCTACAAAAACGGTACAAAATAGAGCGTTCGTTAAAGAGACAAATTTTCTTTAGAATTTTAAGGTGAATTCGAAAATGTAATAATATACCAAGTGTTTTATTTAAAATAGGAGTTAATAAAAAAATTTAAAAAAAAACAAAAGAAACCCACTTTAGAAGTATTTAACTGGAAAATCATTTATCTCACATCAATACACATTAAAAATGTAATAATAATGTAAAGTTTAAGAAAAATCGTTGGAGCCGTTTTTGAAAAAATCGAAAAAAACTGAAAAATCACAAGAGTAAACATCTACTTCCGGTTATGCGATTTTCTTCAAAAGCTTTCTGTCTCATCTACATAGTACACAAAACTTATATATGAAGTTTCAACGCCATACCTCTTTTCGTTTTTGAGATATTCTGTTCACAGACAGACAGACAGACACACACACAGACACACAGACAGACCAATGAAAAAAAATATGTTTTTTGGGATCAGGGGACTCTGAAACGTGAAGATCTGTTGAAAACTCAATTTCGAATTTTTGGGGTGAATCCAATACTTCCTTTATTGTAAAAGGAAGTAAAAACAGTCTGGCAACCATTCGGAATCACCGAAGCTCCACCAGGCCAGTAAAAGATGTTAATTTTGTAAATTACTTACTTCATTACCTTAATTATATTAGCGAAGAGACACAATGACATAAATGGTTCACGACAGTGCAAAAATGTAACAAAAACAGTATAAATAGTACTTACATTTAATTAAAAAACGTTTTTATTATTTTTGATATATACAAGAAGGAAATCAAAATTATTGCATCTGTCTTTGTGTGTCATGTTCCTCAAGGAGGTCATCGCAATAATTTTCGTCGTCAGTTGATACTGATGCATTTTCATCATCGTCACCATGAAACTGATTTTTGTCATACGAAGAGCTGTCATAATCATAATCATCACCTACATGGAAATATGGATTTGTTAGTCAAACAATATCAAACATTTTTGTATGATTTTTGTAGGAAAATTATTTTCACCATTGCAAACCTTTGTTAGGTCATTTTGGTATTTTAAATAGCCACCTAGGCTTTAGGGCAGCGTGCCCGTATGCTAAACCCTTTTAGTTCTTTATTTGGCTCCATCGCCTAATTCCAGAATCATGATTTCGCACATATTTGACCCCAAACGCAGCATTTCTCGTCGGTTGGAGCTCCCCTCTGATGGCGCCGTGGCAGGCGAGCGTATCGCCCGCAAGAATTCCGAATCTTCCAGAAGGCACGCCGCTGAGGCGTGATACCATTGGTGCCGGCATTAAGTTGTTTCATTTTATCGCCCCGCAATTGGCTGCCGAGGTTTAGTCACGTGGGGACGCGACCAAGGTGACCTTTTCCAGCGCTTCCCTCTGGGCAGTTAACCGCAGTCCGTTGCAGAGAACGCTTGTGTGGTGGTTGTGAGTGAGAGTTTCGAATTGTCTTCGGCGTAGCGTGGGTGTTTTTGGAGCCCAGTTCCTGCTTCCGTAAGTAAGGGGTCGTGCCCCCTTCATCTCGACCTACGAGGATCTGTCCCGCAGAACGAAAGTGGCCCATTTTTCGTCGTCCCGTTGTACGCGTCCTGACGCGCTTCATGTCGCCATTAAGGCGGATGTGCACTCGTCCCTATAGCCGTCGAACATCGAAGGTACCTGCCACCTAAGACTGCAGCCTGTCGCAACTCGACTGTACCAGGCTCCCTAACCGCCTACATTATTAAGGTATGTGTCTTTGAACTGATTACCGCTGTGAACGCGAGCGAGCCGTCACATCTCTGGTGCCTACAGGCACTGTCGTCATATTTGTCCATGTCGCGAGTGCTAATTTGATCTTTGCTGTTCGCTGCATAAGGCGTCGCGCCAGCATATTTGTGCATTCATTTAGAATCGCAGACTGTCCATGTCGCGAGTGCTAATTTGATCTTTGCTGTCCGCTGCATAAGGCGTCGCGCCAGCATATTTGTACTCATTACTGCTCATTACTGCTCATTACTGTTCATTACTGTTCATTACTGTTCATTACTGTTCATTACTGTTCGACATCTGTCGCTAAGTTTAGAGCGCACGCCAGCTGGTGCCCCTAGTTATAATCTAGTTTAGATATAGGGCGACGCACTCTGCTGCCCCATTGTAACCCGTCAGTCAATACATGATTTGTTAGCTAAGGGAACTATTGTTTTGTTTCGACTTGTGCATGTTCTGTTACAGATAAACGCCCCCTTCATTGTACTGATTATTGTGCGACGGAACGAGGGAGCTTTGAGCGTACAGGTGGGTGAGACAGCTGCGTAGTCGCGGTCGGATTGACACCTAATTACAATCCTTGCATAAGGCAATCCCGAAATTGTTATTTGACCTTGCCATTCTTGAGTAATCCTATCGGCGGAGTATTTTGCGTGCTTCGCTCCCGTCTAACCGTCCAGGCCCGGTTAGCCGGGTTAAGACAGGCTTGGTGGCGCCCTCATAATTTCGACATACCCTATACATATATATTATGCCGCCACACGCTTGCCCAGAACGTATCGTGTGACTCACGCCCGACTCCCTGAGCGTTCCAGCCGTGGCCTATTAGCCTATTTCGAACCGATTTCAGGGCAAGTGTGCCAGTTTTTCAGGACTGATTCCGTGGTGCGATGCTCACCTTGGGTGGGTGTCGTAAAGTTCTTTTAATACCGTAACAGGCTAATTTTGGCAGCCCAACGTGTGGGGCCTTGTGGGGCCTTGTGGCTCCTTTGTTCTCGTCAACGCGCCTAATTTTGGTGCTCCAACGTCTGGAGCCTATTGGTGCACGACAACGCCCGACCTCATTTTGGGGTTTTCTTTTTTTTTGCGTTGTGTGTCTTAATTTTGGCGACTCAATTGTTGCTTGATGCTGTTATTGGACTGGAGTAGTCTCGTTAAGCCCATCCGTTGTGCGTCTTAATTCTGACGCTTTAACGTCTGAGACCTTGTTTGTCTTTTTTTCTCGTTAGGCCACCCGTCGTCTGCCTAATTTTGGGTTATTCTGACGTGTCGCCTCTTGTTGCGTGACAACGCCCGACCCCATCTTGGATTTTTCCTTTTTTTCTTTTTCTTTCGCTCGATTTCGGGCGCAGTACGGTCTGTAACCATTGTTGGTCGGTAGTAGGCTCGTTAAGCCATTCGTTGGCCGCCTAGTTTTGGGATTTGCTCTTTTTCGCTTATGTCCGGTCCTTTTCGCAAAGAATATGGACAGATAGTCCCGTTAAGCCATCGGTCGTGTGAAAGGTAACAAACCATTTTTTCCCGATTTTTCCCGTCTTGACTGTCTACGATTTGGTTCGGATATCTGACGTAATTGACTTACTAAACACGCGCTAACGTTTTCCTTTTTATACGACGTATAATATAAGTCGTTCCTTTCTCGTTTATAAACATGGTGCTAAAGCTACATATTGAACGCCTGCTTCGCGCGGAGGCCGAATACGAGTTGAGAATCAGAGGCCGTGATGCTTCCGGCACGGTTACCTTGTTGCGCTCCCGGTTACGCGACGTATTGAGAGAGGAGGGACGCGCAGAGATGGATACGCGACCGACGTACCCGTATACGTTCGAGGAGAATCTCACGGCCGTGACAACATTGATTGGCGAATTAGAGGAAAAGATTCAGGTATATTTAGCTAACCCGACTAAAGAAGTAGCGGCTACGATCGAAACGAAATTTTATCACGGAATGAACCGTCTGACGAATAGTTCAGCTATAACGGAGGAAGAGCGAGCGCTCAAACAAAAAGCGTTCGCGGAATTATCACTCATACGTTCAACCTACGAACTTAACCAAGTAAAGCTAGGGTCGTCTACGACTACGGCTGAGGAGGAAAGCGCCGTAACGCTGCCATCGACGTCCGGTGTCGCACCTACCATTACCGTCGCGACGACGACTACGACTACGACGGCGGCAACTATGTCGACTCCGAGTTTTGTTTCGCCGATGTCGCGTACGATCTCATTTAAGGCAACCCCTGTTTCGAAATGGAACATACAATTCTCAGGTGACCCGAAAGGTCTGTCGGTCAACGCTTTCATCGAGCGTGTTAACGAACTCAGAGTGGCCAGAAACCTTACCGAAGAAGAGTTGTTTATGCAGGCCATCGATTTGTTTTCGGGCAACGCATTGCTATGGTATCGCGCGAATAGAGCGACCCCTAACACGTGGCAACAGTTAGTCGATTTCTTGCGTCTAGAGTTTCAGCCTGCTAATTATGATGAACGGTTGTTGGACGAAATTAGACGTCGCACGCAAGGCCCTACGGAAAGTATGGGCATTTATATCGCTATCATGCGCACAATGTTTTCGCGCCTGACCGAAGCGGTTCCCGAGGAGAAACAGTTGCGTATTTTGTTGCATAATATTTCACCATTATACCAGACCCAGTTGGGATTGACGGAAGTCCGGTCGATCGACGAGCTAGCGCTATACGGACGGAAGATTGAAGAACGGCGCTATGCCATTGAAACTTACGTGCCACCTTCTAGAAAGAAGTCTGACTTAGAAACAGACTTGGCATACGTCGAGGTCGCGCCTATCGCGGAAACGTGCCCAGTTGATGTTGTTGAAACGCGTGACGTTAATACTACCGAGAGGAGGAACCGAGAATCGGCACCCAAGTCAAGCATGCGGTGTTGGAACTGTAACGAACCAGGCCATAGAGCCAGTAGGTGTCCGCGACCCCGCGGCAAGAAATTCTGTTACCGTTGCGGCAAACCTGAAGTGACCGTAAACACTTGTCCTCGTTGTCGAGCAAGAGATAGGGGACAGGGAAACGACCCCGCGAGACGCTGAACAGTGTCCTCCCGCGTGTTTAGCAATTCGACTAAATTTATGAAAAGACTTATCGAAGAGCGCGAGACCAAATTTAAGAAAAATAAAGTCATTCTCGATTACGTATTAGAAAGGTCATCTGATGACCGTCGACCGCATGTGACTGTTGAAATCATGGGTTTCGAGTTGTTAACTTTGTTGGACTCAGGAGCGAATCGAACGATCTTAGGAGCTAAGGGTTGGGACGTGTTGCGTACGGTAGGCCTGCACATAAATAAGAAGCTGAAACCCGTTTGCTCAGTGGCGAATGGACAGACCGTAACCAGTCTAGGTACCCTGCACGTACCTATTCGTTTAAATAACAGAGTGGTAGCTATCGATGTTTTAATAGTTCCGGAGGTTCCGCACACCCTAATCCTAGGGATAGACTTTTGGAAGTCAGTGGGAATAGTCCCAGACGTGTTCCGAGGGGAGTGGAAATTCTCAAAACCCGGCGTAGCGGCCATTGATACTCCTACCGGCAATTTGCAGTCTATGTTCGACCTGAACTCGGATCAACGAGCCCAATTAGACACTCTCGTAAACCGACATTTTACTATCGCTAAACCCGAACTCGGCTGCGCCAAGTACGTTCAACATAAAATCACTACTAAGGCGGCACCGGTTAAACAAAGGTACTATCCGGTCTCTCCCGCAATGCAGGCGCATATCGATGCTGAGTTGGACAGTATGCTTAAATCAGGCGTTGTGGAACGTTCTCGTTCAGCCTGGTCGAGCCCGATTTTACTAGTTAAAAAGAAAGATGGAACCTATCGTTTCTGCGTTGACTTTCGTAAATTAAATAGCGTCACCGAGAAGGACGCCTACCCGATACCTTACGTGTCTTCGATTTTGGATCGCTTACGCGATGCCCGGTTCATGACGTCGCTTGATATCAAATCCGCGTACTGGCAAATTGATATGGAAGAGAAATCTAAGCTAACGGCCTTTACAGTACCCGGGCGCGGTTTGTTTCAATTTACTCGCATGCCCTTTGGGCTTCATAACGCGCCAGCGACTTGGCAACGTTTCGTCGACCATGTGTTGGGTCCCGAATTGGAACCTTACGTCTTTGTCTATTTAGATGACGTGATTATTTGTACCCCGACTTTCGAAAAACACGTCAAGATTCTAGACGAAGTATTGGAGCGACTAAACGACGCTGGTTTAACACTGGGTCGTGATAAATGTCATTTTTGCCAACCGGAATTACGATACCTAGGCTATGTCGTTAACGCCCAAGGACTTTTAGTCGACCCCGATAAAGTTTCGGCGATTCTTAACTTGCCGCGACCTAGAAACGTTTCGGAGATACGGCGAGTAGTCGGCATGGCATCGTGGTATCGGCGTTTCATACCAAATTTCTCAGCCATTATTGCTCCGTTGACGTCGTTATTGAAAAAGTTTCAGAAGTTTGAGTGGACCGAGTCATGCGAAGTCGCATTTACAACCATCAAAAATTGCCTAGTCTCGGCACCCATTTTGTCATGTCCCGATTTTTCTCTCCCGTTTATCGTACAGACGGACGCTTCCAATGTTGGTATCTTCGCCGTGCTGACTCAGACCGTTGATGGCCAAGAACAGGTCATCTGTTACATTAGTCGGACTCTTACGAAGCCTGAGCGTAATTTTTCGGTTACGGAACGCGAATGTTTGGCCGTCCTGTGGGCCATAGAGAAGTTACGTCCGTATTTAGAAGGCACTCACTTCACAGTCATTACTGACCATCATTCACTTACCTGGCTAAATAACCTTAAGGAACCCACCGGGAGACTCGCCCGTTGGGCTGTTCGTATCCAACAATACGACTTTACGATCAAACACCGGAAGGGAAAAGACCACGTTGTCCCGGATGCGCTATCCCGTGCTATACCCGAAATAGATGTAGTCTCAGTCGTCGATTCTGGAGAACCCGAGGCCGGCGTTCAGGCGCCGAACGACAGTAGAACTGACCGTTGGTATAGGCGCATGTGTACGCGCGTCGTAGAAAAATCATTCAAGTATTCGGCGTGGAAACTATCGCGAGGGAAATTGTTTAAACAGGTTAACGTAAAATACCCCGAATTGGACGAAGGCACGAGTTGGAAAGAGGTGGTTCCGAAGCCTCAACGTGCCGAGATTCTTCGCAAAAACCATGATGAACCTACCGCAGGCCATTTAGGCATTTATAAGACCTACGGCCGTATCGCTCAGCAGTATTACTGGCCTAAACTTAAGGCGGATGTGACCCGTTACGTTAACCGTTGCGCGACGTGCCTAGCGCAGAAACCCGAACAAAAACGCCCGGCCGGCTTGATGTGTCGTCACCCCGTGGTGGATAAGCCGTGGCAAATGATATCTATCGACATTGTAGGGCCGTTGCCCCGTTCAAAGAAAGGCTACGTATATATTCTGTCCGTGGCTGACTACTTTACCAAATTTACCCTTTTCTTCCCGTTGCGTACCGCCACCGCGACCGCGGTGACTCAGAAAATTGAGAACGATGTTTTCTTGCTCTTTGGAGCACCTCAGTACGTCTTGGTTGACAACGGCGTACAGTTTCGCAGTAGAGAATTCCGACAACTTACCGATACGTATAAATCACGAATTATCTTTAACGCGCATTATCATGCGCAGGCCAACCCCGTAGAACGCGTTAATCGAGTATTAAAAACTATGCTAGCGTCGTACGTGAAAGACAACCACCGGGAGTGGGATAAATATTTGTCAAAAGTCGCTTGCGCAGTGCGTACCGCAGTACACGAAGTCACCGGCATGACCCCATATTTCGCCAATTTCGGCAGAGAGATACAGTTAGAGGGGACGCGCGCCAATAATCCCGAGGAGGTAGATGTTTCGGAACAAATACGAGTAGAGAGTCGCGAAGACTTGTTGCGACGGACCCCCGCGTTAAGGTCGGTATATGAAGACATAGTCAAGCGACTAGACGTGGCGTACAAAGCCTCCAAGGCGACATACGATTTGCGAAGGCGCCCGGCTCAGTTTGGCGTTGGCGATACCGTCTGGCGACGAAATTACGTACTTTCCGATGCGGCGAAACATTTTAACGCCAAGTTGGCTCCGAAATTTATAGGGCCGTTTTATATCAATCGGCAAGTTTCGCTTGCCACTTACGAGCTGTCCGACGAGACCGGTGCCCCGAAAGGCACTTGGCACGCGAAAGACCTAAAACCCAATCCCACGGACGTTTAGTCTACTAGCGCCCGTTTTCCTTAACCCCCCTTCCTTTTTTTTTTGGTAGGCCTTGACGGCCATACCGCCGGCTTAGAGCCGTATCTTCAGTAGTACCTGCCTTTCCCCGAGCTTCCTTGTTGTGGGAACCCCACAATGCGCCGATCCCGTGACGCGCAACGTGCCCTCTTCAGGTGGCTTGTGGGACAGGTTGCGAGGGACTTATCCCTTTTCCCCCCACCCCATGTTCTTTTGGAACGGTTGGTCGGAAGTGTGCATGGGAGTAAGACGTTCTATTGACCCGATCTTGACGAGCGCTAACCGCGCGTTTTTTTTAGATATTTTTACGGTTTCAATTTGGAACCCCAAACCCTCCTTCTCTATGCTCTATCTTTACCTTTCTTTTTCCCTTGTCATTACTATCTACCGTGTCCCGGCGACAACTACCCAACCCCGTTGTTCTCTTTCTCTTTCCACCTTCCAAAACCGCACTGTTAGGCGACCGTCATGGACCCGGTGTTAAGGTCCAGTCGGCGTTTCGTGGCCGTCGCCGCAGTGCGTGCCACACCCGTTTCGGGTCTGGTCGGTTACCTTTTTTTTTTTTATCGTTTTGGTGGTCGCTTATCGACGTGGTTTTGCTAACCGTTGTTGTGGCACTCCTATTTTGGGAGGGGCAGTCGAGCCGGATCGGCGAGACTGTCCTCAGTCTGCCTAGTTTTTGCCCGTTTGGTTCCCCGAGGGAGCCAGACACAAATCGTTTTGTGGACCCCTGGCGGAGCGCCACTCCTTTGGCACAGCTAGTTTTCTTGTCGCCCGTCTTCCGTGGTCCGGGGAGTGAGGGCTAGCCTTCAGCGAACCGCCAGGTCCTACCCAATTTTCGTATTTCCACTGGCGTATCCAGTCTTTCTTCTTCCTCTTCTCTCTTCCCTCCTGTCGTACCCTATCTGGTGGCCGGTGTGCGTAATTCCTTTGGGGGTACAGCTATCGTATCAACGTTCCCGGTCGTTTGAGTGCTCGTGGCGCCGCAGCCAAAATGCCCCGTTGATTTTAAGAGACTTCGGGGAACTCTCTTTCAAGTAAGGGGAGTGTTAGGTCATTTTGGTATTTTAAATAGCCGCCTAGGCTTTAGGGCAGCGTGTCCGTATGCTAAACCCTTTTAGTTCTTTATTTGGCTCCATCGCCTAATTCCAGAATCATGATTTCGCACATATTTGACCCCAAACGCAGCATTTCTCGTCGGTTGGAGCTCCCCTCTGATGGCGCCGTGGCAGGCGAGCGTATCGCCCGCAAGAATTCCGAATCTTCCAGAAGGCACGCCGCTGAGGCGTGATACCATTGGTGCCGGCATTAAGTTGTTTCATTTTATCGCCCCGCAATTGGCTGCCGAGGTTTAGTCACGTGGGGACGCGACCAAGGTGACCTTTTCCAGCGCTTCCCTCTGGGCAGTTAACCGCAGTCCGTTGCAGAGAACGCTTGTGTGGTGGTTGTGAGTGAGAGTTTCGAATTGTCTTCGGCGTAGCGTGGGTGTTTTTGGAGCCCAGTTCCTGCTTCCGTAAGTAAGGGGTCGTGCCCCCTTCATCTCGACCTACGAGGATCTGTCCCGCAGAACGAAAGTGGCCCATTTTTCGTCGTCCCGTTGTACGCGTCCTGACGCGCTTCATGTCGCCATTAAGGCGGATGTGCACTCGTCCCTATAGCCGTCGAACATCGAAGGTACCTGCCACCTAAGACTGCAGCCTGTCGCAACTCGACTGTACCAGGCTCCCTAACCGCCTACATTATTAAGGTATGTGTCTTTGAACTGATTACCGCTGTGAACGCGAGCGAGCCGTCACATCTCTGGTGCCTACAGGCACTGTCGTCATATTTGTCCATGTCGCGAGTGCTAATTTGATCTTTGCTGTTCGCTGCATAAGGCGTCGCGCCAGCATATTTGTGCATTCATTTAGAATCGCAGACTGTCCATGTCGCGAGTGCTAATTTGATCTTTGCTGTCCGCTGCATAAGGCGTCGCGCCAGCATATTTGTACTCATTACTGCTCATTACTGCTCATTACTGTTCATTACTGTTCATTACTGTTCATTACTGTTCATTACTGTTCGACATCTGTCGCTAAGTTTAGAGCGCACGCCAGCTGGTGCCCCTAGTTATAATCTAGTTTAGATATAGGGCGACGCACTCTGCTGCCCCATTGTAACCCGTCAGTCAATACATGATTTGTTAGCTAAGGGAACTATTGTTTTGTTTCGACTTGTGCATGTTCTGTTACAGATAAACGCCCCCTTCATTGTACTGATTATTGTGCGACGGAACGAGGGAGCTTTGAGCGTACAGGTGGGTGAGACAGCTGCGTAGTCGCGGTCGGATTGACACCTAATTACAATCCTTGCATAAGGCAATCCCGAAATTGTTATTTGACCTTGCCATTCTTGAGTAATCCTATCGGCGGAGTATTTTGCGTGCTTCGCTCCCGTCTAACCGTCCAGGCCCGGTTAGCCGGGTTAAGACAGGCTTGGTGGCGCCCTCATAATTTCGACATACCCTATACATATATATTATGCCGCCACACGCTTGCCCAGAACGTATCGTGTGACTCACGCCCGACTCCCTGAGCGTTCCAGCCGTGGCCTATTAGCCTATTTCGAACCGATTTCAGGGCAAGTGTGCCAGTTTTTCAGGACTGATTCCGTGGTGCGATGCTCACCTTGGGTGGGTGTCGTAAAGTTCTTTTAATACCGTAACAGGCTAATTTTGGCAGCCCAACGTGTGGGGCCTTGTGGGGCCTTGTGGCTCCTTTGTTCTCGTCAACGCGCCTAATTTTGGTGCTCCAACGTCTGGAGCCTATTGGTGCACGACAACGCCCGACCTCATTTTGGGGTTTTCTTTTTTTTTGCGTTGTGTGTCTTAATTTTGGCGACTCAATTGTTGCTTGATGCTGTTATTGGACTGGAGTAGTCTCGTTAAGCCCATCCGTTGTGCGTCTTAATTCTGACGCTTTAACGTCTGAGACCTTGTTTGTCTTTTTTTCTCGTTAGGCCACCCGTCGTCTGCCTAATTTTGGGTTATTCTGACGTGTCGCCTCTTGTTGCGTGACAACGCCCGACCCCATCTTGGATTTTTCCTTTTTTTCTTTTTCTTTCGCTCGATTTCGGGCGCAGTACGGTCTGTAACCATTGTTGGTCGGTAGTAGGCTCGTTAAGCCATTCGTTGGCCGCCTAGTTTTGGGATTTGCTCTTTTTCGCTTATGTCCGGTCCTTTTCGCAAAGAATATGGACAGATAGTCCCGTTAAGCCATCGGTCGTGTGAAAGGTAACAAACCATTTTTTCCCGATTTTTCCCGTCTTGACTGTCTACGATTTGGTTCGGATATCTGACGTAATTGACTTACTAAACACGCGCTAACGTTTTCCTTTTTATACGACGTATAATATAAGTCGTTCCTTTCTCGTTTATAAACATGGTGCTAAAGCTACATATTGAACGCCTGCTTCGCGCGGAGGCCGAATACGAGTTGAGAATCAGAGGCCGTGATGCTTCCGGCACGGTTACCTTGTTGCGCTCCCGGTTACGCGACGTATTGAGAGAGGAGGGACGCGCAGAGATGGATACGCGACCGACGTACCCGTATACGTTCGAGGAGAATCTCACGGCCGTGACAACATTGATTGGCGAATTAGAGGAAAAGATTCAGGTATATTTAGCTAACCCGACTAAAGAAGTAGCGGCTACGATCGAAACGAAATTTTATCACGGAATGAACCGTCTGACGAATAGTTCAGCTATAACGGAGGAAGAGCGAGCGCTCAAACAAAAAGCGTTCGCGGAATTATCACTCATACGTTCAACCTACGAACTTAACCAAGTAAAGCTAGGGTCGTCTACGACTACGGCTGAGGAGGAAAGCGCCGTAACGCTGCCATCGACGTCCGGTGTCGCACCTACCATTACCGTCGCGACGACGACTACGACTACGACGGCGGCAACTATGTCGACTCCGAGTTTTGTTTCGCCGATGTCGCGTACGATCTCATTTAAGGCAACCCCTGTTTCGAAATGGAACATACAATTCTCAGGTGACCCGAAAGGTCTGTCGGTCAACGCTTTCATCGAGCGTGTTAACGAACTCAGAGTGGCCAGAAACCTTACCGAAGAAGAGTTGTTTATGCAGGCCATCGATTTGTTTTCGGGCAACGCATTGCTATGGTATCGCGCGAATAGAGCGACCCCTAACACGTGGCAACAGTTAGTCGATTTCTTGCGTCTAGAGTTTCAGCCTGCTAATTATGATGAACGGTTGTTGGACGAAATTAGACGTCGCACGCAAGGCCCTACGGAAAGTATGGGCATTTATATCGCTATCATGCGCACAATGTTTTCGCGCCTGACCGAAGCGGTTCCCGAGGAGAAACAGTTGCGTATTTTGTTGCATAATATTTCACCATTATACCAGACCCAGTTGGGATTGACGGAAGTCCGGTCGATCGACGAGCTAGCGCTATACGGACGGAAGATTGAAGAACGGCGCTATGCCATTGAAACTTACGTGCCACCTTCTAGAAAGAAGTCTGACTTAGAAACAGACTTGGCATACGTCGAGGTCGCGCCTATCGCGGAAACGTGCCCAGTTGATGTTGTTGAAACGCGTGACGTTAATACTACCGAGAGGAGGAACCGAGAATCGGCACCCAAGTCAAGCATGCGGTGTTGGAACTGTAACGAACCAGGCCATAGAGCCAGTAGGTGTCCGCGACCCCGCGGCAAGAAATTCTGTTACCGTTGCGGCAAACCTGAAGTGACCGTAAACACTTGTCCTCGTTGTCGAGCAAGAGATAGGGGACAGGGAAACGACCCCGCGAGACGCTGAACAGTGTCCTCCCGCGTGTTTAGCAATTCGACTAAATTTATGAAAAGACTTATCGAAGAGCGCGAGACCAAATTTAAGAAAAATAAAGTCATTCTCGATTACGTATTAGAAAGGTCATCTGATGACCGTCGACCGCATGTGACTGTTGAAATCATGGGTTTCGAGTTGTTAACTTTGTTGGACTCAGGAGCGAATCGAACGATCTTAGGAGCTAAGGGTTGGGACGTGTTGCGTACGGTAGGCCTGCACATAAATAAGAAGCTGAAACCCGTTTGCTCAGTGGCGAATGGACAGACCGTAACCAGTCTAGGTACCCTGCACGTACCTATTCGTTTAAATAACAGAGTGGTAGCTATCGATGTTTTAATAGTTCCGGAGGTTCCGCACACCCTAATCCTAGGGATAGACTTTTGGAAGTCAGTGGGAATAGTCCCAGACGTGTTCCGAGGGGAGTGGAAATTCTCAAAACCCGGCGTAGCGGCCATTGATACTCCTACCGGCAATTTGCAGTCTATGTTCGACCTGAACTCGGATCAACGAGCCCAATTAGACACTCTCGTAAACCGACATTTTACTATCGCTAAACCCGAACTCGGCTGCGCCAAGTACGTTCAACATAAAATCACTACTAAGGCGGCACCGGTTAAACAAAGGTACTATCCGGTCTCTCCCGCAATGCAGGCGCATATCGATGCTGAGTTGGACAGTATGCTTAAATCAGGCGTTGTGGAACGTTCTCGTTCAGCCTGGTCGAGCCCGATTTTACTAGTTAAAAAGAAAGATGGAACCTATCGTTTCTGCGTTGACTTTCGTAAATTAAATAGCGTCACCGAGAAGGACGCCTACCCGATACCTTACGTGTCTTCGATTTTGGATCGCTTACGCGATGCCCGGTTCATGACGTCGCTTGATATCAAATCCGCGTACTGGCAAATTGATATGGAAGAGAAATCTAAGCTAACGGCCTTTACAGTACCCGGGCGCGGTTTGTTTCAATTTACTCGCATGCCCTTTGGGCTTCATAACGCGCCAGCGACTTGGCAACGTTTCGTCGACCATGTGTTGGGTCCCGAATTGGAACCTTACGTCTTTGTCTATTTAGATGACGTGATTATTTGTACCCCGACTTTCGAAAAACACGTCAAGATTCTAGACGAAGTATTGGAGCGACTAAACGACGCTGGTTTAACACTGGGTCGTGATAAATGTCATTTTTGCCAACCGGAATTACGATACCTAGGCTATGTCGTTAACGCCCAAGGACTTTTAGTCGACCCCGATAAAGTTTCGGCGATTCTTAACTTGCCGCGACCTAGAAACGTTTCGGAGATACGGCGAGTAGTCGGCATGGCATCGTGGTATCGGCGTTTCATACCAAATTTCTCAGCCATTATTGCTCCGTTGACGTCGTTATTGAAAAAGTTTCAGAAGTTTGAGTGGACCGAGTCATGCGAAGTCGCATTTACAACCATCAAAAATTGCCTAGTCTCGGCACCCATTTTGTCATGTCCCGATTTTTCTCTCCCGTTTATCGTACAGACGGACGCTTCCAATGTTGGTATCTTCGCCGTGCTGACTCAGACCGTTGATGGCCAAGAACAGGTCATCTGTTACATTAGTCGGACTCTTACGAAGCCTGAGCGTAATTTTTCGGTTACGGAACGCGAATGTTTGGCCGTCCTGTGGGCCATAGAGAAGTTACGTCCGTATTTAGAAGGCACTCACTTCACAGTCATTACTGACCATCATTCACTTACCTGGCTAAATAACCTTAAGGAACCCACCGGGAGACTCGCCCGTTGGGCTGTTCGTATCCAACAATACGACTTTACGATCAAACACCGGAAGGGTCATTTTGGTATTTTAAATAGCCACCTAGGCTTTAGGGCAGCGTGCCCGTATGCTAAACCCTTTTAGTTCTTTATTTGGCTCCATCGCCTAATTCCAGAATCATGATTTCGCACATATTTGACCCCAAACGCAGCATTTCTCGTCGGTTGGAGCTCCCCTCTGATGGCGCCGTGGCAGGCGAGCGTATCGCCCGCAAGAATTCCGAATCTTCCAGAAGGCACGCCGCTGAGGCGTGATACCATTGGTGCCGGCATTAAGTTGTTTCATTTTATCGCCCCGCAATTGGCTGCCGAGGTTTAGTCACGTGGGGACGCGACCAAGGTGACCTTTGCCAGCGCTTCCCTCTGGGCAGTAAACCGCAGTCCGTTGCAGAGAACGCTTGTGTGGTGGTTGTGAGTGAGAGTTTCGAATTGTCTTCGGCGTAGCGTGGGTGTTTTTGGAGCCCAGTTCCTGCTTCCGTAAGTAAGGGGTCGTGCCCCCTTCATCTCGACCTACGAGGATCTGTCCCGCAGAACGAAAGTGGCCCATTTTTCGTCGTCCCGTTGTACGCGTCCTGACGCGCTTCATGTCGCCATTAAGGCGGATGTGCACTCGTCCCTATAGCCGTCGAACATCGAAGGTACCTGCCACCTAAGACTGCAGCCTGTCGCAACTCGACTGTACCAGGCTCCCTAACCGCCTACATTATTAAGGTATGTGTCTTTGAACTGATTACCGCTGTGAACGCGAGCGAGCCGTCACATCTCTAGTGCCTACAGGCACTGTCGTCATATTTGTCCATGTCGCGAGTGCTAATTTGATCTTTGCTGTTCGCTGCATAAGGCGTCGCGCCAGCATATTTGTACTCATTACTGCTCATTACTGTTCATTACTGTTCGACATCTGTCGCTAAGTTTAGAGCGCACGCCAGCTGGTGCCCCTAGTTATAATCTAGTTTAGATATAGGGCGACGCATTCTGCTGCCCCATTGTAACCCGTCAGTCAATACATGATTTGTTAGCTAAGGGAACTATTGTTTTGTTTCGACTTGTGCATGTTCTGTTACAGATAAACGCCCCCTTCATTGTACTGATTATTGTGCGACGGAACGAGGGAGCTTTGAGCGTACAGGTGGGTGAGACAGCTGCGTAGTCGCGGTCGGATTGACACCTAATTACAATCCTTGCATAAGGCAATCCCGAAATTGTTATTTGACCTTGCCATTCTTGAGTAATCCTATCGGCGGAGTATTTTGCGTGCTTTGCTTCCGTCTAACCGTCCAGGCCCGGATAGCCGGGTTAAGACAGGCTTGGTGGCGCCCTCATAATTTCGACATACCCTATACATATATATTATGCCGCCACACGCTTGCCCAGAACGTATCGTGTGACTCACGCCCGACTCCCTGAGCGTTCCAGCCGTGGCCTATTAGCCTATTTCGAACCGATTTCAGGGCAAGTGTGCCAGTTTTTCAGGACTGATTCCGTGGTGCGATGCTCACCTTGGGTGGGTGTCGTAAAGTTCTTTTAATACCGTAACACCTTATATATTTTATGATTGTACTTCTTTCAATTACTTGTTGAAGTGACAAAATTGTATTTTTTTTACACTTCAGGGCCAGCGGTTATTAAGGACTGTCAAAATATTTTATGTCGTTTCATATTCTTGTCATTAATGTTGCTATACGAAGACCACGGGAAAAAACTCCGTTTTTTTGCATTTTAAAAAGATTGAAATTTGTATGCGATTACGACAATTGAGATATTTACGTTGTACACAAAGGTAATAGAAGACAAGACAAAATTTATATTTTTTCTTACTAACAAAGGCGGGCTTTTCCACGTGGTCTTCATACACCGGTCGCTTCTGCATCGCCTAGTCGCGCTTCTTTACATGAGTCTGGCAAGGGTTTGGTGATGCACAATGGCAGCCAGACTTTTATTATTTATTATGTTATAATGAATATTATCACCTGACAAAATTTCAAAACTGAGAAAATAAGTACCCTGAAATCACTTATTTTTTCTCATTTATGCCCTGCCAGACTTATTTTCCATATTCGGAGATCAGCCAGACTAATTTTATACTGACTTTCATGGTAATGTTTATTTGTACACAAAGTTTCATTACTGGGAAAATAAGTCCAACTAATGTACTTATTTTATAATTATTTAAACATTTACCGTGACTCGACCCATCGGAAATCAATAGCCAGACTTGCAAATCTTCAAAAAGCATCATTAACTAAATCCAAATAACCCAAAATACTGACTGGGAAAATAAGTACCGAAAAAGTTCACTGCCTCCCCGACTATAAGTAGTTCAACGACTTATGTATCAGAGTATCAGTGTTGCCGATCGTCACATAATTATCAGATTCTAACATAATTTTTTCGCCATTCTGGTAAAAAATTATAAAGTAACATAATTATCAATTTTAACATAATTTGATTGTCATGGATGATTTATTCTCTATTATCGTATCGTCGGCTTTCTGAAATTTCTAATATTTAAATGCGCCATCTCGTATCGTCATTGTCAAATTTTGTGTGCATATTTTGAAACATATTTAGCACCTTTGGTTGCTTCACAATAAAGGGCCCGGGCAGCGGAGACCTCCTAGAGATCCTGTATATAGTTTACTAACCTATATATAAGGACTCTATGACCACCTAGAGTATCTGTATATAAGATTATACAGATATTGTAGAAAGTATATGGTCACTAGATTAATACACTAAGTTAAGATACCGTCATTCCATTACTCGTGTGAGAATGCGAGAAAATTCTGAGATAAAGATAACAAATAGACATTTTCCAAGTGCAATAAGGAAGACACTAGTTTTTGGGGATTTTCTTTTTGGTGTAATGGCACTGCTGAAAAATCAATTTCTTGTTAGATTGTGTTTTTATCCCCAGTTGAAGAAAATTGTGCGACAAGGATAGATATAAAAAAATCACTAATGGCGGTACCTTACACTTTAGAGTGTTGATCTAGTTTGGCGACATCTATTATCATACAAGCACAATTTATGTTTAATTTCGCGACGTTAATTTCAATTAAATGGCGGATGAGCCGAAAAATATACAGTGGCTATACCGGGTGCTGACTTGCGCGACGCACCATAGGAATTTGCATAGTAAATTCTTTATGTTCAATTATTTGCTCCCCTAATTATTTTAGAGCTAAAGTGTAAATACATTTTTTGTAGAGACAAAAATACTGCACCCATTCATACTGTTGCTAATAATTTTTCATATTCCGGAACTGAAGGAATGCAAAAAACAAACTAGCATTTTCACAAAAATCAGTGATGCCATGGAATTATTGAAACAAGCCAATGCCAACGCAAATGCGTGCGGAGCGACAATATGTGTTGTGTGTTTGTTTGTCATTGATGTTTCATTATTAATTATGTTCAGCTTAATGTCTCTAAGGTACCTAGACCTTGTCCATAACAAAAATGGTTTTACGAGTATGGTGGACGTTCGTTAACTAAGCTCCTTGTTTATTGTAAAATATCCGTATCGGCAAATTCCAAACAGTACAACCATTAAAAGACTGATTTACGTTAAGTTTAAAACTACAGGCACGTTATTAAATAATTGTAGGTGTAATAATGAGGTTCAGAACTTACACCAAAACAAGAAAAACGACAATAAATTCAATCTTTTGACGGCAGTGACTGGATGAACTTGCGTTGGCACTGGCTTGTTTCAATAATTCCATGGCATAACTGATTTTTGTAAAAATGCTAGTTTGATTTTTTGCATTTATTCGGTTATGGAAAATGATAAATTGTTAGCAATAGTATGAATAGATGCAGTATTTTTTTCTCTACATTAAATGTATTTACACTTTAGCTCTAAAATAATCAGGGGAGCAAATAATTGAACATAAAGAATTTACTATGCAAATTCCTATGGTGCGTCCCGCAAGTCAGCACCCGGTATATCGAGAGATCCAAAAAAAACTGTTCCTCAGCGGGCTGTGGAAATTCAACGAATGAATAATATATTGGTGACACTGTACGTCAATCTCAAATTCGAGGTTAGCAGGTTAGGTTTTCCGTCAGTTATGACACAAAATGACGCAAATCCTAACCTGCTAACCTCGAATTTGACATTGACGTACAGTGTCACCAACATATTATTCATACGTTGAATTTCCACAGCCCGCTGAGGAACAGCTTTTTTTGGATCTCTCGATACAAGTATAGTCACTGTAGAAAAATATAGAGTCCCTGTATTATATACAGGATCTCTAGAAAAATACTGCTTGCGTTGCCATCTATAGGTGTTAACATAATTTAGAGCAAAATCTGATAATTTTGTCTCGGCGATCCCATAATTTTAAATCGTACAAACGGCAACACTGCAGAGTATCAGTTAATTTAATTCCATCAATTTTTGCCCAACCCTTCATCCCTGTTGCACGCCACTGTATTCTGTTTACTACCGGCAAAAAAATTCCGCCGGCACGTGATATTATCGAAGCAAAGATCTTGTTGCAGGGCAAAATGACGCTGCAAGCCATAAAATACGAAAACAACGCCCTGGAAATCCTGGACCAACTTCTCCTTCCTGCACATTCAAAATACATCCAAGTCAAAGGGGTCGAGGATGGCTGGAAGGTTATCAACAAAATGCAGGTAGGCTGTGGTGCTGTTAGCAAGGGCCTCGACAAAGTTCTTGATGGCATTAGGTGCGTGGGGCTCCAGCTATTGCGATTGTTGGATGCCTGAGCCTAGCCGTCGAACTACAGAAGGAATCGTTTGACAGTAAGAAAATCCTGCGGCAAGAAATTGAAGGAAAGCTGAATTATTTAGTGTCGTCCAGACCAACTGCTGTGAATATGAAATTAGCTGCTGACGAACTGATCGCCTTAGCCAATAATTTAGGCGAAGATGCATCGATTAGTGTAGATGATATGAAAGCAAAGTAATAAATATTAATACAGTTAATTAGAGTCTTACAGGCTATACTCGTATTCTTTAAGGTTCATAGCTACTATAGAAGGCATGCTCGATAGAGATATTGCTGACAACAAAGCTATAGGTGAGTATGGTGCAAAAGATATTTTAGCACAGTTACCTGGAGATTGTGCAGTGCGAGTGCTTACACATTGCAACACTGGCTCGTTAGCGACAGCTGGATATGGAACTGCCCTTGGTGTTATACGGTCCTTACATGCTTCACAGCGGCTTGGTAAGAATGTCGCCTGAAAATATCATATACTATTGGATGAATTCCACAGAACATGTTTACTGCACTGAAACACGGCCTTACAATCAGGGAGCACGTCTAACTGCCTACGAACTTGTTTACGAAAAGATGCCGTCCACCCTTATAGTAGATAGCATGGTCGCAGCTCTAATGAAAGCCAAGAAAATCTCTGCTGTTGTTGTAGGAGCTGATCGTGTAAGAATAATAATAGCTGTGCTAAGGAATTAATTGAACAATTTTCTTTATCAAAGATTTTTGTTTCTCTAAATTAAAATAGAGCAAATTAATATTCAGCTAATAAGTCTATTAGTACGTGTGGTTAGAATACAGTTGAAGACACGATGTAAACTTTACTTTCTGTAGGTTGCTGCAAATGGCGATACAGCAAATAAAATTGGTACATATCAGATTGCTGTCTTAGCGAAATATCACAATGTTCCCTTCTACATAGCTGCACCTTTCACTTCGATTGATGTCAAAATATCCAGTGGTGACCAAATAGTCATTGAAGAACGGCCTGAGAAGGAAATGACCCATGTTGGTGACCATCAAATAGCTGCTAATGGTGCTGACTAGTTTAGCGTAAGGCAAAAATCTTAAAATTTTTCTTTGTGCAGGTATATCGTGTTGGAATCCAGCTTTTGATGTAACTCCTGCGTCACTTATAACTGGCATTATAACAGAACGGGGAGTGTTTCGACCAAGCGAATTGATAAAGGAATTGAAAGACGTTTAAAACAGTCGATGAATACGTCTATACTGAAAAATATCTTATGATTGTATTATAAGTCTGATTAACATTGGTTAGCTTTCAAACTGCCAATATATATTCCATTATATTTGTCTAAATAAACAATTGCAATAATGCAGACACAAAGCTTTGAATTTGTATTATTTAAGGTAGCGATATTTATTTTCCACCGATCTATTTGTATATATCGGTGATATGAGGTACATAAAGCAGTTCATAACGTCCTAGGGTTTTATAGACTGCTTTTCAAGCTTTTCAATTAATTTACGTATTCAAAGTGGAAAATAAAATATATGAACCACAGGCATAATTTGACGTTTATAACCCTCGTCTTTGAATGGTCATAAACGTCTTCATAATGCTCTTGGTACATATATAGCTATTATGTTGTAATATGTTCCAAAGTGTTTTATGTGCTGTTGTACTATTAGGGACAAATGTTTTGCCAGTCTGGTACTTCCAAAACTATCCGATAGATGTCCCTAGAGTGAAGAGTAGCGCAGAGCCAGTAGATATAGAGAGTACCGCCATTCTTTGATCCGTGAAAATGCCGCCATCGCGGATTTTTTTTACAAAATGTACTAAATGGCAAAGACATATATTCTGTCATATGAATAGATTATACTCTTCGTTGCACATAATACCGGGTGTCTTAAAATGAATGACATCTAGTATGCTTTGAATTTCCCATTATGCAATCTAAAATTTTACTTGAAATTGGCAAGACTGTAAGTCTATGTCAAATTCGAGGTTAGCAGGTTATGTTTTGCGCCAGTTTGTGTCAAAACTGACGCAAAAACTAACCTGCTAACCTCGAATTTGACATAGACTTACAGTCTTGCCAATTTTAAGTAAAGTTTTGGATTGCCAACAAACGTCACGTTGACGGAATTGTGTTACAAACCTCAAAGTGACGCATATGTCAGAGGAATAAACATGGCGGACGTGGCGGTACTCTCTATATCTACTGGCTCTGGAGTAGCGGAGCGTTGTGTTTATAAATTTTAACCGGTTTTTATAAAAATTGGCAAAACTAGCATGTCCTCAAACTTCCTGCAGAGAAACGGCTCGAAGTTTGAGTAGGCTTCGCCTGCTTCGCTGTGTAATTCAGAAATTTTCATTTTCTCAAAATAACTTCAGAGTAGTAGAAATAATATAATTCCAATATTAGATTGAATATATCGTTGATAATTACCTACATAATACTAGAATATAGTAAGCACGTTTATTGCAACATATTTTCGTTAGACCTACGGTTCAATGCTATGCACATTCGTAGCAGCATTTTTAATGCCTCCTTTCAATATTTTGTCTTTAATATTCTAGCTTTTACGTTTGGTAACAGTTTTGCATTAATAATATAAAACATTGGAAAGCTTAATTTCTGAAATGTATAAGAAAACTGTAGCAGCATGTAAATGCATGTGTATGTATACAATTGACGAATAAGTGTTATGTAGGCTAACTAGGGTTACCAACGCTGTAATTCTGACCTGAAGATTTCGGGTTCGGCAATCATTCTTTGGGCTTCGGGTTTTCAATGAAATTCTCAGGGTTAAAGGTTCGGATTGCAAAAAATTTTACTACTATTTAAAAGCTCCAGAACAGAAGTCTATGGTACTTGGAAAATAATAATCATGTTTATTATCCCATAATTAAAAACAAATACATCGTTAACTAAACACTAACAGTACCAACAATAATATATTAATTAAGGGATAAAACGGAGTTCACCAACATGTAAGGTTACTGATTGACCACCCTCCCATGTAAGTTACTTGATGATATTACTTACGTGCGCAATTAGTCAATAGTTGATATAACATGAACGTGAAAGCTTACATAGTATACCAAATTAGCTCATTAAACACTCCCGTCCAACAGTTTATTTTTGTACAAAGATTTAAATTCAGTTTTTGACATCTTTCCATTCTAAGGGGAACTTATTGAAGAAATTGCAGATAGATTGAAGTCGATGAGTAGACATAGTTAAAAGCCCCTTATGTTTTAGTTTAAGATTATAAATATCTGTTCTATATTTTACTGTACGGCAAAGATGTGGTGGAACACCTGTGATAATTATTTTATAGTACAGACAGCACACTGAAAATTTCTCCGCTGCTCCATATTAAGCCACTTTGCTTCATTTAATTTGTGAGTGATTCTCCCATGCTTTCCCACATCATATATTAAATGTAGGTAAACAATTATTTTGCACAAGTTTTATTCTTCTACGATCATCGTTGCAGTGAGCATATAAGGTGTCCGCGCAGTTGTGAGAAAGAAGGAGAGTCACAGAACCTTATTTAAAGCTTTTTATTTAATATATCTATTGTTTACAGAAGTTTTAAGTTAGAATATGCTATTCCTATGCAAATCCGTATGTCAGCCTTAAATTGTATGGAATAATCAATAGTGACGCCAAGATTACGAACTTCATCTCTCACAGGAAGGAGAATATTATTAAGGGAAAGTTATTTTATCTCGAAAGCTAGATCTATTCTTTTTATGCCAAATAATTAACCAAAGCAGTCAGTGTCTAAGGTACCTGTTACTCCGCATGCCTAGACCTTGTCCATTAGAAACAAACAATATAACATGTTTTGTTTGGATTTAAAGATAAGAATGCTGCATAGAATATTCAAAAAGATTCTGTAAATCCTCATTTATATAATAATAATAATAATAATCTTTATTTTATTTAGTTATAAACTATTTAAGATTTACAATTGTTTACATATTTACTTAACTAATAAATTTTTTTAACATAGTCGCTTAGTTTTTTTTTTAAACTCGTAGACATTTTTAGTTTCCCTATTTATTGCCTCGTCATGTTTATATGTTGGGTACGAAAGATATACCTGCGTATCGTCAGCATATAGTTGGTGGTGACAGTGTTGTAGACAGTGGTTTATTAAATTATTGGTGAAAATTGTAAACAAGATTGGTCCATGAACGGACCTGACAACATCTTCAGAAACTTTTCCATCACAATAAACTTTCTGAGTACGTTCTGTTAAATAAAAATTCACAAGATTGATGGCGAATACATCCAGTCCTACATAACGCAAAATAGCTTTTAGAATATCATGATCAAGAATGTTGAAGGCTTTGCTAAAGTCTAAAAGTACTAAAAGATTGTCAGATACTTTTATAAAATATTTTAATTTTGTTTTCTTAAAGATTTAATTTTTTAAAGTTAATTAATAAGATAGATTTTTTTTAAATGTATGTCGTCAAATGTGAAAAACGTATTAAGTTCATTTATAAAATTGGTAATTTTCAAAGCAACAATAGCGGTAAAGGTTTGTATTTTTCAAAGAAATTTTTTGTAATTCTTATGATTAAGATATAAAATAATTTTTGAAATATCTGCATAATGCAATGAAACTGTTTCAGCTTGACCTACACTTTTGAGATGACTGAGTTTGTTGACAGCAATTTTTCGTTCTCAGATCATTTTAAACAAATAAATAAATTAAGTTTAAACTTTTATATGATGATGTTCTCCGATAAAACCATATCGACTAAAATTCCGCCAGCAAGTCACTCATCTTAATCAGCAATTAAAACAGGTTGTAATACTTGTAGTTATTTATGTAAGTACCTAGATACTGAAGTTTAACTTTTTATCATAAATTGTGTCTGTAGTTTGGTGAAACTATACAATCTGTACCATATACCAAACATTTTTACAAGGTCCCCATAAAAACGTTTGTTCTAATGGTTGTTAGCTAATTCTATTTTCCAAAACTTATGAGTCAGAGAAAATAAGTTTTGAAAAATAAATCAACACAAGAAAAATATGTTTTGGTCAATAAATCACAAAGAAACAAGTGGAAGAACTGTGAAATATTTATTGTATTGGAAAAACACACTATTACAATTTTTCTTTTTATTTCTAGCTAAATCCATACAGTAATAATTGGTAAATCATTTGATCGTGGAACTGGTTGTAGTTACCACTTGCTTCTGCCAGAGTAGAACACAATATTTGTTTATTAGCTTCATTCTTTTGGTAGCACATTTGAGTGGTGCAATAAATATAGTATGGTGGATGGTGGATTCCCCGTAATATTGGCACTCATGAGAGTAGTATTAGAAGAGTAGCTCTGTATGGTAAAACTGATTGATGATAATAGTTTGTACGCCGTAGGACTCTGTTTATTAAGAGCCAATTGTAATGTAGCATGCTGTGTGGATGCTTAATTAATTCAATATTAACATCCAGATATCTAGAGGGTATCGTGTGATAACAGTTGGTGATAGATTACTGGTAGTAGTAGCAATAGGCAACCAAGGGGTTGTTTACTGCAAGTGAAAAAACTTCTTTAATTTTGAATAATCTACGTTTAATAAGTCATGTTAAAGGGCTAACTTTCCTTTAATTGTGAGAGTAATATTGTATATTTGGTACGTGATAGCAAGATAGCCTTCTTCACGATCAAATTTGACCAAAGGTTACAATTATTATTCATATTATAAATTCAAGATTGTTTGAAACCATTTGAAGTATTGGTACTTAAACCATCAGTAAGTGAAAGTGAGAGTGATTGTGGCATGCTGTACTACCGTTTATCAAGGTATTAAGAGGTACGAGAGCTACAACGAGCTATTTTGGGTCTTCAATAGGGATGTTCGATACACCGAAAAGTACCGGTACCATCGTATCGTATCGTATCGACTTAAAAGTACCGGTTCGGGGCAGTATCGTATACAAAAGTACCGGTACACGAAATACCGGTACACAATCGATCCGGGATATTTTCTAAATTTATTTATGCCACACTTTGAGTCCTAGTATAGCAAATAGAAGTTTAGCAATAATAGTGGCGTAACAATCACGAAATCAACAATAAATAATTGCAAAATCAGTATTAGCAATACATTTATTAAATAGTATACATATAAACGCTCAAAAACTTTAAAACTAACATGAATATAATAACTGAAACATTAAAAGTATACAGGGCGAGTTGTTTTGAAAGTTTAGCATGGGGATCTCGGGAAGTATTGGAGATAGAGAGACGGTTAACTGGGGAAAGAATTGCAGTTTTACGAGCTCAATTTAATGAGCGTTTCGTTTTTTGGAAAAAATGCAAGGCTAACTAGATATTTCGCAAAAATGATTTTTTTATAATTTCGTTCGGTGTCTATAGCTCTGTTATTATTGACCTTAGAAAAAATGTGCAAAGAAAAAAGTTGTAGATAATTATGTGCCTAATAACACAGTTTAACCAAATTTTTTATTTAAGCTATAATTTTTGAGTTATGACACAAACTTGTGTTTCTAATGGAAACTATAGTCGGCCATGACTTTATAAAAAAGACAATTTTTCAACGATTCGAACAATATACCACTTGATATAGTTATTTTTATAAATAAATAAATTATGGTCATTTTTCTCTTTTCTTTTTCGAACTGTTCTTAAATTTGTAGTTCCGTCTGAACTTTTAATTTCGCACTGACACAGTCTGCATTTTCCTCCAGAATCTATCTTAATAAATACTTTCCAAACGTTACTGGTTGAAGGTGGCATATTTGTTTAAAAAAAGCACAATATAAACCAAAATTTCACTGAATAATAAAAGAAAACTGATAATAAAAACAGAACTGTTAATTAATTTACCGAACACCCACAGCGACCGCGATGGAGTGACGAGTGACACAATTGTGTCAATTGCCTTATAGGCACAATTTTTTATAATCTCGAGTATAAAATTTTTTTCGGGGATTTACCGAATTTCGCTGCGATATCCTAGTGAGAAGTTGCTGTTGCTGTTATAACCAGTTAAGCTGAATAATGAAGTTCTCTTTGGATATTTAATCATCACCATAAAAATTTGTTGCGATACATGAGAGCTCCAGTTCACCAGAATTAGTCATTATTTTCAATTTTGCTGTACCAGCCGAAATCCGAAGCGTAATAGGTACGTACACAGATTAAACAGAAACATTTCGGCTCAGCAAAATCATTTTGTTTTGATTTTTGTTCTTGCGTTTGTAGAAGCTGAAAATTACTTATTGAAAGTTATCTACGTTCTACCATTTAAGACTTCAAGAACTGTTAGTTCCATAAAAGTAATATTTGCACATGGCTTAGGTTTTTTACCCTTGAAGAGAAAGGGCATATTTTGGACCTTTTCCCATTGGTTTTTTCAAAATTTCTAGTGAGAAAGATGAATTATTTCTACATAGGCGGCAAAAATCCAGGATCGGTCCTGCCGATCCGATACTGACCAAAAATAAATCGTATTGGATTGGATCGCTGACTGAAATACCGGTACAAAATATCGAGTATCGGAAGACAAAGTACCGGTACTTCAAAATATCGTATCGTACCGCACATCCCTAGTCTTCAACAACTCAAGGGAGGTGTTTGACGACTACCAATCAGTTAGGAGCTGATAGAAAATACACTCAAGGTACAAGTGAGTCTTTGTGAAGGTTAGTGTATTTTTATTAACAAGTTTGGTACGACAAAATTAGTGGAAAGCATTGTAATTTAGGTTTAGAGCGCAATTTAGAATATTAACTTTTCTAAATTTGCTTTGATTCGCGTACTCGACGTTTTCGGCCATTATAAGTAGCAATTATATCATTTTGGTCTAGGTATCTGTAATTAATTTTAACCTCAATTTGGAAAAAGTAATTTTTCGTACACTAGCATTGAAAGAGCTACTTTGCCGTACAATTTATTAATCAGAAAGTTGCACTTTGCGGTATTCGTACGGCAAAGTAGTATTTTGCGGTATTCGTACGGCAAAGTAGCACTTTGCCGTACGTTTCCTTAGTTACAACACATATAATATTACATTACATTAATATTACTCTACTTATTTGCTATATACGAGGATAAATTTAGTATTCCGTTTTGTATGCTAGCGTACGAAAAAATATTGTACGAAACTCGTATGAAAGTGGCTTTTCCATACTCGTCTCGAAATTCCGAACTCGGCCTAACGGCCTCTTCCGGAAACATCTCACTCGTACTGAAAAGCTCCACTTTCTATACTTGTTACGTAAATTACTATTGATTAAATAATTTGACAACATTTAGTTTTGATTGATTGTAATGTCAAACCAAGCATAATGATACAATCTAACTTATAAGAAGGTTCTATTAAAAGTACTAAGGAGTGTAATTGACAAAGAAGTCAATACAATAATAATTTTGTAAATCATTATTCAATTATAAAGAGACTAGCAACCAGTGAGACAAATGTTTCATTTAATAAAACAAAAAAGACCGTTTTTTAAATAGAACGCGTATTAAATAAAAACAATATTTTTTAAAATCACGTGATTGAAATTGGGTTCCTGACCTGACATGACCATTCCAAACATATAACTTTAATAACTTTTTTCCCTATATCTTACGGTTTGGCTGCTGAAACAGCGTCCCGGACGGACCAGCGTCCGGACGGACGGAAATCACGTGATTTCTCGAAAACCGGAAGCGTCACGTGACTGAAATTCGGTTCCTGACCTGACATGACCATTCCAAACATATAACTTTCATAACTTTTCTCTCTATCTCTTACGGTTTGGCTGCTGAAACAGCGTCCCGGATGTACGGCCGGACGGACGGACAGACAAGTCTATTAGATAAAGGATTTTAAAACCACTTGCACAAAAAAACATAACCTTCTTATAAGGGGTCATTGACCGCCACAAGTACACGTGTAAAATATGGAAAACAGCTGACTGCACACCACTAGAACTCGAGCATGCGCAAAAAAAAACTAGCTGAATTTTAAGGCGACATGCCATTCTGTATTATTCTGTGACATGACTTACACTTCGACCGTTTTTGCCGGAAATAGAACAAAAGCAGATCAGAGCGGCACTTTGCGTCACTGAAACAAAACCAGGTTAGCTGGAAATTACGTCACATTACATTGTATTTACCTGATGTTAATTTTGCCATTTTTGGTGTTTGAAGTCAAATTACGCAAATTTTATACATGGAGATCATCTTTGTGTTTACAGTCAATTTGAGGTTAGAGTTGTCAGAAACGAATTGAAGCAATTGCCATACTAGTGAATTTGTCATACACATAAGTATTTGTAGTACAAGCTGTTGAACTTACCCCTGAGACTAGAGTTATTTCATGCTAGACCGGAGCTTTGCTTTAATTAATTGCAAATAAATAAAATACATTTATTTAGTAAATGATTATAACACTCCTTTTAATAAGCCCTGAGATTGACACAGAATTCTATTATTAAAACCATTTTTTGTAATCTGTGTGATACGTCCCTATTTATTTATCTTATTATTATATTTTTACATTACGATCATTACATAACATTACATCATTACATACACTATTATAATAAGACAAGTACGGGTGGCCTTAAATATCTGAGATCTCGGTAGCCATGAAATTAGCTACTTATAAATGTTGGTTAGCATTATATCTTAATTATAATAAGTAGGTATTGGTATGTAATGTAATAAAATGCAAGGTTATTGTTTGGATTTCATTTTATTAGGTATTTTATAACAATTGTTGAAAATGTTGTCCATTTTCTGCAATGCAAAGCTGAACTCGTCTCTTTTAACTTTCAGCAATATTGTGCAACATTTGTTGATCAATATTATTGCAACAGTCAATGATGGCTTCCCTCAGCTCCTCTAGATTGTTAATTTGCCTTCTAAAAACATTATCTTTAATATACGCGAAAATTGTAAACACCACAAGGATACAAGGTGTAAGATCTGGCGAACGTGCTGGGAAATGATGATATGTGATGCTACTACTAATTCTATTGCCAAATGTTTGCCTTATAAACTCCAAATTTTCTCTCGTTGTATGAGCCGTTGCACTATCGTGTTGGAAATAGCCGTACTTTTTTCATCGTCATCTAGTTTGCCAAAAAAATTTGCTAAAATTTCTTCCCGGTAGCGTTGTCCATTAATTATGTTATTAAAAGATATATGTCCAAGCAGTCGTCTTCTGGATACAGCTAGCCAAATACCAATCTTTTCAGGATGAAGCGGCAATTCCACATACTGGTGAGCACTCCAAAAGTGAAAGTGCTGAGAATTTACATATGCAGATAAGCTACACCAGGCTTCGTCACTGAAAAAGGTTCTATCCAGTAACTGATTAACGTTAACATTAAATGTTTGCTGGAGCCATTGACAATAATTTAGACTGCTGACAGTCGTGATAGTAGAGAGATCAACAAAGTAAGTTTTGAGAGGAGGCGTACCTGGAAAAAGGGAAAGGGTAGGCTACGTACAAGATACGAAAATTAAATCAAGCTTGGCTTTGAAAATTGAAACATACCTCGATTATTATTTCATATTAAGTTATTCGGATACTTTTGGCTGAGCGGTTTTTACTTCCTTTTACAATAAAGGAAGTATTGGATTTACCCCAAAAATTCGAAATTGAGTTTTCAACAGATCTTCACGTTTTAGAGTCCCCTGAACCCAAAAAACATTTTTTTTATTGGTCTGTCTGTCTGTCTGTCTGTCTGTGTGTCTGTGTGTGTCTGTCTGTGAACAGAATATCTCAAAAATGAAAAGAGGTATGGCGTTGAAACTTCATATATGTATAAGTTTTGTGTACTATGTAGATGAGACAGCAAGCTTTTGAAGAAAATCGCATAACCGGAAGTAGCTGTTTACTCTTGTGATTTTTCGGTTTTTTTCGATTTTTTCAAAAACGGCTCTAACGATTTTTTTTAAACTTTATATTTTTATTACATTTTTAATGTGTATTGATGTGAGATAGGTGATTTTCCAGTTGAATACTTCTAAAGTGGGTTTCTTTTGTTTTTTTTTCAAATTTTTTTATTAACTCCTATTTTAAATAAAACACCCGGTATGTTATTACATTTTCGAATTCACCTTAAAATTCTAGAGAAAATTTGTTTCTTCAACTAACGCTCTATTTTGTACCGTTTTTGTAGAATTTGTAAATTTTGAAAATTTTTGACAAATTTTTAAAAATTAAAAATGAAATTTTTGACTAATTATAAGATCACTGTAAAAGGAAGTTGTGTGAGTGTATCACACCAGATTTTTTTTCTTTTGTTGAGACGATCAGTCTTTCATTCTTTGCCTTCTTTTTCTGATCACTTGCTATTCGGTTTCTTTTAACCTAGAATTTGTGGTCTTCGCTAGCGAACGGTGCTTTTAAGTGAACGTGTTGACTGTGATTTTTATTCTAATTTATTTTTTGATTTGGTATCTTTGCTACTTTAGTAGTGATTGTGATCTTCGGTATGAATGGGAAAATTTTTGTAGGGACCTTCCCCAGCCATTCATGGCGTGGGAGGAACCCTAAACTAGTAAGAGTGGCTCTGCCTATCTATTCTCTGATCATGTAGATCATCTTTTCCCGGGGTCGCTTTCTTCTCTATAATTGTCAAAAGAAGAACCCCTATCGTTCTCGTTATCGTTGTGAGACCAATTTTTGTATGTCATTGGGTGGAGGAGAGGCGTTATTTTATTTGTTAGTTTTGTGTCTTGAGGTGTCAGGCTTTTCGGTCTAGCAGAACTGTGGGGTATCTCTCGCCTTGGGATTTCTTAGGAAGTTGTTAAGGGGGCAGGTACCGTATAGTTATATCTAGCAGAGAGAACACTCTTTCTCGATCCCTGACGTAGAGGTTCTCTTGGCTTCGGGTTTCCCTTGGGGCAACAGCGGTTTCCATGGGTAGTTGATTTTATCTTCTTCTTCTTAGTCTAACATCGTGACCGATGTGTAGTGATTATGAGACGTCACTCTTCGTCCATGTTATGGATGACCCTTTGTACAATACATCGCCATCCTTGCCGATTGTTTGTTTCGCGCGTTGCGGTTTCTAACCGCAAGTTAGTGAGCTTGGAAATCACATCGGTCCATCTGCTCGGCGAACGTACGCGTCTACGCTTTCCTGTTGATCTTCCTTGGACCACTAGCTTCTCTATGTTCTCATTCCTATTGATGTGGCCAAAAAATTTCAAGATTCAGCCATATGTCAGAGAAGACAGTGGCTGTTGTGGACAAATTTCATTTAAAATTGAGATATTGGCCCTTCTAGCAGTCCAAGTTACACGAAGCATCATACGCCAACACCACATTTCAAAGGCGTCTATGCGTCTTCTATACAGGGTGTTTAAAAAATTCGTTCGGATTTTTTACCCACTTATAGATGTCATCAATCCAAACAAAAATGTCCTAATAAACCTGGGTCCGGAAACGCTTAATTTCCGAGATTAAAGGCCGGTCTTTTAAAGACCGCTAATCTGAGGTTCACTTTAATTCGTTATTGAAATAAATAAACCAGCATCAAAACGTTAGTGATTATGACATTTTATTGAATAGTTGATAGGTACGTTTTTGTTCAGTTTAACAACGAATTAAAGTTAACCTCAGATTAGTGATCTTTATAAGACTGGCTGACAGGGTGTTAAAGTTTTTAAAAAATCCGTTTTTATTATCTAAAATATGCTTTGGGCATGTATCTTTTGGATGTCGATTAGGTTTTTTCACAAAAAAAATAACGCCCAATAGGTTTTTTGCAATTTTCATATATTTTTACTTCCTTTACAATAAAGGAAGTATTGGATTCACCCCAAAAATTCGAAATTGAGTTTTCACCAGATATTCATGTTTTAGAGTCCTCTGAACCCCAAAAACATATTTTTGTTCATTGGTCTGCCTGTGTGTGTGTCTGTGAACAGAATATCTCAAAAACGAAAAGAGGTATGGCGTTGAAACTTCACATATAAGTTTTGTGTACTATGTAGATGAGACAGCAAGCTTTTGAAGAAAATTACATAACCGGAAGTAGGTGTTTACTCTTGTGATTTTTCAGTTTTTTTCGATTTTTTCAAAAACGGCTCTAACGATTTTTTTCAAACTTTACATTTTTATTACATTTTTAATGTGTATTGATGTGAGATAGGTAATTTTCCAGTTGAATACCCCTAAAATGGGTATCTTTTGTTTTCTTTTAATTTTTTTTATTGTCCTATTTTAAATAGAACACCGGGTATATTATTATATTTTTGAATTCAGCTTAAAATTTTAGAAAAATAAACTTTTTGGGTAATTATAAGATCACTGTAAAAGGAAGTTGTGTGAGTGTATCCCACCAGATTTTTTTAATAAAGCAACTTTAAATGCAGCGTTTTTGTTTCTTGAATTTTTTCGTATCTCGCAGCGTTTTCAAGAAAAAATAAAGCTCATATTTTTGCACGCCTCTGAACCTATTAAAACAAAAACTAAAATGCTCCAATATCTCAAAAACCCATCAGCCAATTTTAGTGAAACTTTTAAGGTTTATTGATGTTATTAAGGATCATATTTGGGTGTACTTAGAATTAAATTATTTATTCCAGGAGCGGCCGGAATTTTTTTTAAAAACCTTAACACTCTGTATCTCGGAAACGAAGGGTTCCCAGACCCATGTTTATTAAGACTTGTTTGGTTGTATTGATGAGATGTATAAGTGGGTAAAATATTCGAACGTATATTTTAAACACCCTGTATTGATGCGGGTTATTGGTTTTTAGGACTATATCCTGGAAGATTTCCCAAATCTCTGTTAATTACTTTATTTTTATGGTATAATGTAGCTGTAGGAAGTGAACTTTCTGCCCTTTATTTTGTAAGGAGAAATTTTTACGTTAGCCTCTATTTTTGGCTTATTTCTTAACGTTAGTTCTAATTCTCGGCATCATCTTAGTTTTCCACCCAAAAGCTATTTGTTGGCTATGCAAATTTAAAGAATTTACCCGTAGGTGTTTTTTCTACCACCAGGTTACGTTTCAGTTAGACCCTTTCATTTTCGCTCCTCGTGTAAAGTGATGTTTTCTGGTTTTCACAGGGCTTTCTGAAAGAGGTATGTTGGGTAATTAGCTCCGGGAGCTTAATATTTATCTGATAAATAAAGTGTTTATTTTGATATGTTGGAGGTTAGGTATGTGTGGATCGTAAAGGACGATGCCTGTTGTCCTTCAGAAGTGACACTACTTGATAGTTTATTACCGCTAATACAGTGTTTAGCGTATATAGTCGAATCTGCGCGTGATATCTCGGGCAGTCTTTGTTAATTAAACTTGTTCTATTGTATTTTGGCCTATTGACTGCTTTATTTCGCGAATTTATCGTATTGCCACCATAAATGATAGCGCGGCCGCTTAGACACTTTATTTTACGGTCAGATTTTCTAGTAATATTTCGCCTCATTGCATTGTGGTGGCAAAATCCCTTGTACCTTTTCGAACTTTCCGTCCAATTGTTAAAAAACCAAATCACCGATATCTTCAAGATCTCGCGTCTGGCCCTTCAGGGGAATTTGTGATTCGATAATCTCACTCGTAGGGGTCGGAACACCTCAAAAATATTAGAAAAAGGAAAACCATCAAATCCAAGATGGCAGAACACGTCTGGAACGAAGACCACCACATACAATGGTATCGCATCAATTGTAGCTAAAGAGGAAAATAGGTTCTGTAGGAAGCTGAAAGAAGCTACATACATACCGCTGCAGCAGAACCAATTAGCCAGGCTAGAGCAGAACTAAAGCCCATTTGGATGCCACTACTGAGCAGAGAATTATAAAAATAGTCTACTGCGCATACAGCGGTAAGATATATATAACCGCGTTGGTCGCCTTGTTGTAAGAGTGGGAGACTAGTAATCATAGCGATTAGTGGTCCCGGGTTCAAACCCCGGGGTAGACATTAGTGTACGTGATAAAAAACGTACAAAAAATCAGTCCTTCTCAGGACTAGCCAAGAGTTCATTCACCTAAGGACGGGAGTATTGAGAGAAATTCCCAAAACGTTGTGTGAACACTCGAGACAGTGGAAAAAGTCCTATAAAACATATCATATTTGACGTTAATAAACTATTTTGACAATACAGTTCACATCAGTTGCAAAAATGCCTTTGAAGTGTTGTGTGCTAAGCTGTAAGTCAAATTAACTACACTTCATCAGTTGCTCTATATATTTAGCGTGTTCAAACTTCCATCGAATGAAACGGTGACACAGTAATGGTAACCAGTTTTGAATTGAGAGGACTGGCAGATTAGAAGGATTAGTGTTGTTTCTGAAAATCACTTTAAAAAAGCTGATATAAAGGTTGATAAGATAAAGAGACTTGTTCAGACTGCAACACCACTAGGTTCCTGGCAAGTTATTTAAAAACAAATACTGTAGCTATTTAATTGTAATAGAGAATTAGGTATCTACCCATTAGGAATTGTTTTTAAATCGAATATTACGGTGAAGTGACTCACTACGATGTAAATAGCAACGGTTTTAAAGATCATTTTTTAACTGGCATGTATCAGAATGACATGATTGTTCATTTAGTGACCAAAACCAGTAGTTTTGTGTTAAAGGTTGGCGAAGCCATGTTGCCAGATTGTGGTAGGTCATTCCAAAGGTCACATTATAGGGCCAGTATCATGGCCTGGAACAATATATACCGCCTTGGTTTGACTCAATTACCTATGTACATTGTCTTTAAATACCCTAGATACACTATTTTATGTCGATATAAGAAACTACCATCTTATTAAAAATACATATTACTTTAATAGTGCCGTATTTATTTTCTATCACAGGTTATAGCTTCTCAATGAGCTTGCGTTTAATAATTGTAATTTTGAAATATGTTCCTTCAATGTAAATTGGGATTACCATATCTTCCATCTTATATTCGCGAGTTGTAGAACAACTAAGTTAGTGGCGCCCGTATTTTTTTTTATCAGTTTAGTGTTAACCTTCTCCCTCCTCCGGAGTAGCTCAGCTAACTCGTTGAATGCTAGTGATTATGAAATTGTGTTGGGTATTTACAGCTCGCTATCCAGCTTATATTGAAGTATGCAAGATCATCGTTAATTATTTATTGTGTTGCTTTGTGTATTGGAGCGTTCAGCGGTGACAACGTCCTCTTTCTAGAGTTATAACTCCCCTCTTTCTTTTTTCCTTTCGTTTTTGCTAGCATTTCTAGTGCTGCATTCTATATTTATGTATTATACAGAGTGTCTATAAAAGTTTGTCTGTTCGAGAGGGCTACGGAATGATGAAGCACTTTAATAATTGCGGAATGTGTTATGGATTTTGCGGGCATCTGTATTACTGGCTAAATTATTTCTGACAGCTTTGCTACATTTAACCTAAAAATTGTTAACAAACTTGTTCTAATCGTCATAATGGAAATAATTTTGATTGGACTCGTTTTAACTGCAATGGTTTATTAGCAGAAATAGACTGACTAAAATTTGTTTGGAGGTTATGTTGGTTAATCTTAAATTAATTAGAATTGGGCAAAATCGCTCATTACAGGTACTTTCAAACCCCTCTTGACCAGACAATATTTTAAAGACACTCTGATTTTGCGTCATAGGCTCTACTCTAACTCCTCTAATATAAGGTTTTTTACGACCGACCAGAAAAAATGCAGTCCTGGAGAATTTTTTCGCCAGAAAGTAACGTTTTGCCTATCAAGATCAGAAAACGGGCATCATGGATCGGTAAAAGCTTTTGCCGGTCCCTGATGCCTTCGTTACTATGGAATCAAATGTGTGTTATTGTTTGGATAAGTCAAATAATAGATACTGTCATAATTTTTTTTTGAGTTTTCGAAAGTGAATTCGCAAGTTTGAAAGTACGGACTTGGATGTCGTAAAAAATATTGTACGATACATGACTAGGGTGACCACCTTTAAATTTATACATACAAACCCTGAGATCCTTCGTGAGAAGAAAAAGGTTTTCTTCAATGAGAAATACAAAATGTTTATAGAAAACAAAAAGCAAGCAAATAAAAACAATGTTTTTATTCCTTACTATTAATAGTTAGCAAATATAATACTGGGTGTAATCAAATACTTGCCCATATCGTACGTCACAAATTGGCCAAAAAATTCATACTCATATGTAAATTGGGAAAGGATATTAAAATTATAATTGACAAATCTTTTCTACCAGTGGAAGGCTTATTTATGAAATGGTTTTTAATTCTTATATACGGCTTTAAGAGAAAATTAGCAACTCGTATAAATGTTTTTATTAAAAATCCGGAACGGACAAAAATTTGGTTAAAAAATTTATTGAAAACCCTTTTTTACTTGGAAATGTTTTAGGTCATTTTAATTTGTTCTTAAAACCAATAGTTTTTTATAAAACAAATACATTATGGGTTGCCAATTTCAACACCATAAAGCCATATAATTTTTTTTTAATCTTAAGTAAGTCTTCTATTGGTAGAAAATGTCTCTTTGACCAAGTGCCTCATTAAATTTAGTATGTACTATGTATTATCCATATATTTTCTAGTTTGATTTACCAAAAAATATAAATACTTTTAATTTCCTGAATTGGTTTGTTTGAGGTATAGATTTATAAATATATAAATACGAGTATTGTTAGTATTTTTGTGATTTAAATGACTAAAAATATAAATAGTATCCTTTGTATTCCTTTGTAATTTTTGTAAAATACTCCCTTAATCATCAACGATTTTTTATTTTGTAGTAATAAAGCTAAGAGATAGAGTCAACACATCATTATGACACACACCTCACACAATGGTTGCTGCGCAAGCACAAAAGGCGCGCTTCAACTTTGTATCCCAAATCCGGGACAAGTTGAGCATTGTACCGCCAGATGCAAACGCATAAAGCACCAGCATCTACACCGCAAGGTAAAATGAGGTTATCGATAATACATACATACAATAATAAAGCTGATGCTAATATTACGCATACAATAGTGTTCAGGGGTACTTAAGAAACAGCTAACATACTAAAGGATGCTTCAATAAAGATGGTTGAGAACCGCTGTTCTAAAGTTAACAGTTTTTGAGATAATAACGATTTTATTCAAAAAAGACTCAACGTTACCTAAAAATTATGATTTTTGTGAATTACTTTACGAGTGAGAAATGGCAATTTAAACACTTGAATACGAACACAATAAACGAAGTTTGAAAAGAAAAACTTAACCATATTGCCTCAAGAGATAAGAATCTCGAAAGAACGAAAAATACATAAGTAAATTACCTCAAGTATCAAATGAAATTAGATTAAAAACAAAACAATACTCAAAAATTCTGTAGCTAATTACCTATATGAAGTTTTTCCTGGTTGCTGAATACGATTGAACATAGAAATAATCTGAAGTAGCAGTTTTGCTTTTTAGCGATATAATTGACGGTTAAGATATATTTAGAAATTATTACAAAATTAGTGCAACCCGGAGAAATTATTACAAAACCCGGAGCCCGGAGACGCGGTGTAGAAAACCTGGGACTCCGGGTGAAACCCTGAGAGGTGGTCACCCTATACATGACCGGAAAGTGTTTTGCAGGTTTCTTCAAGCTTCCAGGGCGAGCCGCAGGCGAGCTGTGGAATCTACATACTTGGTTCGACCTGTAAAACGCTACTTTCCGGTCTTGTAACGTAAATTACTATTGTAAAATTGAATATCAGTTTGGCAGTTTTCCCTACTCGATCTAACGTTTGAGTTAAGATTAGAAATCTGCATACGAAAGTTGCTTAGTCAAAACGATACTCAAAGGTAGCTGTGCGGAACACTTTGTCAGTAGACTTGCTCAAATTAAGCACTGAAACAACATTTTAAGCGATAAATTACACGTTTTGAGAAAACTAGAGCGAATGGAACAAAAGAACAATAGCAGTCGCTATACAGAAGAGTAAACTAACATCCACAAGCTGATACGAGGTAACGCCCTCTTTACTAGGGACCGGGATGCCAACAGCGAACGCATTTTCTAATTATTTTTTTCTTTATGTACGATTTTCAAAAACTTTCTACTGGATCTTTGCTTATGTAAAATTCTTACTTTGAACAATAAATCGAATGGAGGCGAGAAAATATGGCCATATTACTCTGAAAGGAAAGACTTTTGCATGTTACTAACTCTAGCGCAGGGCCAGATATTGTAGTGTCTTTAGATTTAGATGCACTCTGCACTCATTCTACTCTGGTTTTAATTTTCTATTTTTAAATTGTTAAAGTTTATCTTTGTTGAAATGACTAATTGTGGTTCACAGTGAGTTGTCTGAATTAAGCATTTAGCAACTAGGCCAACGTCTCGTCAACGTCGCGAAAGTGCAGATCTGCAGGAGATTGCAGCAACGTTTGATAGGGATTTGGGGCTGATGCGTCCACGTTTTAGAAAAGTGCTAAAGACATGGCAGTCCACACAAGTGGCCAGCAGAAGCAGTTACTTCCGTTCGCTGAAAGAAATTAATTTTAGCCCGACGCGCCAGTCTTAAACGTGGTGTCTCCGCGAATAGACCGGCAGCAACGGATCTAAGCCGGCTGTTGTTTGTTGAGTGATTGTTGCAGCCTTCCCCGCTAAGGTATATAACAATGGCGGAAACGGTAGAAGAGACTTACGAGCAGGAGGTTCGACGCACCATCGTCCGAACTGTTAAAATCCAAGAGGTAAGTTGTTGGTAAATTCGGCTCGGCGTCGAATTCGTCCAAAAAAGCTCTCGTTACAAAAATGAAGAAAAACCCGCAAGTAGCATTGTTGGAGAATTGAGAGAACACGTGAGAGTAACAATGTACGAGGCAGCTGAAAATAGATTTGGGGTGTATGTGTTGCTTCATGATTGAAATGCTGGTTTATTTTCGGCCGGAATTAAATGATCAAAAGAAACCGGAGAGTAAATGTTTTACTTGTGTCGATGCACATAATTACAGTGATTTAAACAGTTCGGTTTGTTTGTTTTAATTTTAACAATGCTTGAATTTCGGCGCGGCTCTGAACTATGTATAATTATGGCGCCAATTTCAATTGGTTTATTTCACTTCTTGGTAGTTAACGCTAGCCAGCTGTTGTCTCGTAAATCAGAGTGATTCTAATAGTGATTTTCTAAAATTTTAATGGGCGAGTTGAAGGATAAACGACGCCTGGTTTGAAGTAATTAGGGATAATTTTATTTTCGCCCGTTCAACCCATTTAAAAAAATCGAACCATTTTTAAAAACGTTCAACGAAAATAGCTTTGTTTTGCAAATAATGCCCACGGTGCGAACTTTCAGACTGGATAAATTTAATTTTACATATAGACAAAGCTCTTAGATATCAGCTTTTCGAGCGATTTAAAAATATTTGTGAATTGGCAAGCAGATGTTATTGGCTTCAGGCTCCAGTCAATATTGCTCTAAGAAATAAACTTTGCGACATCTTTTGCAATGTGCACTACTTTTTGGTCTAAACTCGTAAACCGGACCTTACATTTTTAGATGCGCACTTCCTGAAGAAGGGGCAATGTCTTGTACTTACGTCACATTTGTTTCTTGGAGGAAGCTCCGAACATTATTTTGACTTCGAGAAATTAGTCTAATGCACTGGTGACATTTATGTTTTATATTTTTTTTTCTAAAATTGCTTCTACAATAAAACTTCTAATGTGCTTTATCAACGTGTTGATTATAAAGCGAGATTTTTCCCACATTACATAATAAATATAAATTATAAATGAAAATGTTTACTATTATTCCACACGCACTTGTCTGTTTATCCACAAGGAAAAAACGGGGCTACTTCCGTAAGCGTTGCCCAATTCACTTCAAACGCAAACTTAAATAAAGCAGCACTCTGGCTTCATCAGTTTTTAAAAATACAGAGTATGTCTACCACAGTTTGGCTTTTCCTGTGCATTTAGTCAAGTCAAAATATATTTTTTTGAATTTAAACTAGCAAGTGTAGGTGTATATCTGTCATTAAATCCTCTTGAATGTTCCGCAATTTGAAGTTTGCTCGCAGCAACTTCACCAAACCACAAACCTAATGAGTTAAATTTAAAAAGTTTGTCTGCTAAAACTATTTTATTTAAAATGAGTTGCAAGTTTGCATGTTTTTTTTGAACCTGTTTAAAAACAATCATACGTTTTTGAGATTGGATTGTGTGTTACTCCTTTTTTATTAATATCTATTATGAGCTTTACACTTCGTTGCTTTGGTCTAAAAAGCAGAACACAGAACTGGGAATAACCGAATAACAGCAATTAAAATGTCATTAGTACAGCAAAGAATGCACTATCCTGAATATTTTCTTTGTAATGTATTTTAAGTTGTGATTGTCCTGAAATTTCCCCGCTTTTCATAGCTTTACAAACCAACAATTTCGTATACTATGCTGAACACAGATTTTTCATTCCCTCAGCTTTCTAAAATATCTGCATTTTGTTCGCTTTGATTTCATCTATTATCAAATATAAAAAGTATTGCTTACAACATATGCATTGACCTTTTTATCTTTTATTTCGTAGAACTTCAGATATATTAATATTCAGATTCCGTGAGAATTTCCCGCGGCCGTGAAACGGAATAATGCATATGTAGAAATTTTTGATGTTCTGCTCCACAAAGCTATTTGAATTATTTTTACATGACATTGTGAGCATGTGCGGAAATGTATGAGATTCCTTTGTTGTAAATATTATTGTTAATAGTTTATCAGCAGCTCTAGGTAACACTAATTTGCGCTCGTTCAGTCTGAAAATATGGTTGTAAAAAACGTCCTAGAATGCTTTAAGATTGACATGTTAAAAGCTTAGCATGTTAACAATTTAGCAAATGAAAACAAACATCATATTCTGTGCCACATACACAGCGATTTGTTTATTTTTTTTTGTAAAATGGAGTTCGTCCTTTGCATATTAATTCATGTTGCTGCCATACAGTCACTGTAATAAATGCGTTCTTGTAAGACCAATAAGTAAAACTAACTTTTTCTATTAATTATATCAACTGTAGACCTTTAGAATTTAGATGATTGGAAATATTTACGTAGATTTTTTTTAGATTTTACAATTGTGGTGAAGCAAACTTTAAGAGCTGTTATGATTGCACGATTTATCAAAGATGTGAATCATTGTAAAAAACCTGCGTACACGTTTTCCTAGCACTAGAAGTTTTCAATAAACATCCCTGGAAAGCTCGCCAGTTTATGTCTGTTTTTTATCTTACGAAATGCACGCACATGGTTTTTTGAATGAGAACAGAAGTTCTGGGAAAATGAAGGTTTCTATTTACACCTGTAATCAACTGGTAGGAACAGCTCTCTAGTGTAAACATAACAGTGAATATTTCCACAAGTTTGTTACAACAAAGCGAACAAAACATGTTTAGTGCGTTGTTTTTGAAGTACAGGATTTATGTGCAGTTAAAATAATTGGTGTATACAGCCTGCTTCAAGATTATATTTTACTGGTTTAACTATTTAATTCAAACCTGAAATTTTGAAAAATTATATTAGGAGTTGTCGTTTGTTTTTATAGCTCTTAAGATAATAGGATTAACGACTGTTGCATGGTTGAAAAGATTTCCTTTTCGTGTTGATTGATATGAAGTTTGGTACACTTTTTACTTTCTTTTACGATAAAGGAAGTATTGGATTTACCCCAAAAATTCACGTTTTAGAGTCCCTTGAACCCAGAAAAAAACACGTTTTTGTTCATTGGTGTGTCTGTGTGTCTGTCTGCCTGTGAACAGAATATCTCAAAAATGAAAAGAGGTATGGCGTTGAAACTTCATATATAAGTTTTGTGTACTAAGACAGCAAGCTTTTGAAGAAAATCGCATAACCGGAAGTAGGTGTTTACTCTTGTGATTTTTCAGTTTTTCTCGATTTTTCAAAACGGCTCTAATGATTTTTTTCAAACTTTACATTTTTATTAAATTTTTAATGTGTATTGATGTGAGCTAGGTGATTTTCAGTTGAATACTTCTAAAGTGGGCTTCTCTTGTTTTTTTTTCTATTTTTTTTATATTAATTCCTATGTTAAATAGAACACCCGGTATATTATTACATTTTTGAATTCAGCTTAAAATTTTAGAGAAATTTGTCTCTTCAACTAACGCTCTATTTTGTACAGTTTTTATAGAATCTGTAATTTTTGAAAATTTTTGACAAATGCTTAAAAATTAAAAAAGAAATTTTTGACTAATTATAAGATCACTGTAAAAGTAAGTTGTGTGAGTGTATCACACCAGATTTTTTCGATAAGTAACCAAGTTATGTGCAAAAAGGCTTTCTTACATTCCCACCTTTAATTTGGCAAACGTTTAATTACTTCAAAATGTGTGTAATTTTGTTTGTCTGTAATATGTGTGAACATAATGTTTTATGGATTTTGTTGGGTTTTTCCGGGACTCCTCTATGCATCCGCATTCAAGCTATAAAACTAATTTTTACACACTAAATACATAAATAACGATTTCAGTTTGCATCTCTGCTCAACTATAATACACAATAAACGGTACAATTTAAGTGTACTGGAATAAAATAGGAAATGCCACTTCAAAGATATTCTACTTAATCAAATGAATTACTAATCCTTTTTCAGTATAAGAAAATAAAGTTCCAGCGACAGAACATCAACAACCGTATATTTTAGAAAGGACATTTCTTGTTTCCGAATTGTAGTAGGTGGACATACAATGTTCTGTTTCTGTATGGGTATGGGATTTGATATTTGTGGACAATTTGAGTTTTACTAAACCTCAAAGATAACAGATATCGCTAAATAGCTCAGTTTGTGACAATAGACAATTGTATGCATAATTTAATTTTAAATTAGGATTTATTCATAATAAAGAATTCTTGCAAAATTAAATGGATTTTTTGTAGCAAATTATTCGTCCAATCTTAGAATATTTCTAGAATTTCATGCAAAACGTTAAGCGCTGTAGATTTATTTTCAGTTCAGCCTCATGGTTATTGGAATATTTAATTTTTTCATTCATTCATACTCGTTTGCTCTTTTTACCTTATCGTCGTCGAGGATCGGAGAAGGACAACAGCGGTAATGCGTTCTTTGTGTGGCTTGTGTGCGGTGTTGTTACCCGACTCAGTACTGATACAGTGGAGTTAGGGTTTGGGAAGACTCACACCCGTATTCATAGTCGTTCGCCAGCGGCTCGCCGGCGAGTCGCCGGAGTTTTGTTATGAATAGTATGTTGGCGGCACTGTACGTCTATGTCAAATTCGTGGTTATCAGGTTAGGTTTTCCGTCAGTTTTGACAGAAATTGACACAAAATCTAACCTGCTAACCTCGAATTTGACATAGACGTACAGTGCCGCCACAACTATACTATTCATAACGAAACTCCGGCGACTCGCCGGCGAGCCGCTGGCGAACGACTATGAATACGGATGTCAGGCTCTTCCGACACGTCGAGTCCGAGTCCGGGTCCGGAATTTGATATTTTATGTTCAAACACATCTTTATAATGTTCTTTGGTTTTATCAATAATTCATTATTACAACAAACACATATTATAATCGTTAACCATTAATGATGAAAAGAATATACAAAAGAAAATTATTTGTCTCAATTTTATTTGGAAGAACAAGTAATGTACTCGTAATACAAATAAAAAAATAAGAAAGTGAAAAAACACATTTAACTAATATAATATAACACAGTTAAAACAAAACTCTATTCAATATAAGTACAGTTTTACAAGTAGCTAACTAATAATTGCAAAAAATAGGTTTTTCAATGCACGTACCCTTTGTGACTCGGGTCTCGCCCAGTTTTAAACCGGGTATCGCGTCCGGGTATTTTTAACTGCACTCGGCGGGTCCCAGCCGGGTAATCGGAACCGAAAACTCGATAAGTGGGCTGTAGGAAAGGTTTCTGCAATCATACATATATTGTAGTCATTTAGGATTTAGGATTTTTTTAACAAATGTACTAAATGGCAAAGACATATATTCTGTCATATGAATAGATAATACTCTTCGTTGCACATAATACCGGGTGTCTTAAAATGAATTACATCTAGTATGCTTTGAATTTCCATAATGCAATCTAACATTTTACTTGAAATTGGCAAGACTGTAAGTCTATGTCAAATTCGAGGTTAGCAGAGTTAGGTTCTGGTCACCTCTGCGTCAAAACTGACACAAAACCTAATCTGATAACATCAAATTTGACATAGACTTACAGTCTTGCCAATTTCAAGTAAAATGTTAGATTGCATTATGGGAAATTCAAAGCATACTCGATGTAATTCATTTTAAGACACCCGGTATCAAAGGTATAGTTATTTTTGTCCTGAGTCAGTAGGGCGAGGGATGCAAATCTTCTGAGTCAATAAAGCTCAGTTTAATCCCGTGTTATATACACTATTTTATTTACTACACTAACTAACCTTTAGTTATAACTATACCCTTTAATTTTCAATCAAAGTATGCATGACTCCTTAGCGAGTTAAACTAAACTTTAATTCATAGGGAGTAACTAGTCCCTAGTGATTAGAGAGTTACTTTACAACGAAATACTAGGGATTAAAATTATATTTTAAGTGTGTGTAATAAAAAAGTGGTTTTTATAAGAAGGGCTTAAAATAAAGCTTTACTCGAGAAGGAGAGAGGTTGAGTCTGAGCCCGTAGTGGGAGGGACAAATCTTCTGAACGAATAATGCTTAGTTTAATTTCATATTATATACAATTATTTATTTATTACACTAACAGCTAGTCTTATAAAAAATTTAATTTGAGATTAACCTTATTTTTTGTTAAAATAAATAAAAGCGCAGCAAAATTTGTTTACTAATAAATAAAATGTCATAAACACCAACAGTTTGTGTTAGTGGCCTTTAATTTTCAATCAAAGTATGCATGACTCCCTAGAGAGTTTTTATGAACGAAAATGCTATTACGCTGTTTAATAAAGAATGTTCAAAAATAAAATTTGGGATTTGACAGCGAAATGGGACAGGTAAGTTCAAAATGTTTTGAGCAACATTTTATAATATCAGTTTTGTCAAACATAACAGGATTAATTTTAAATTTTTGAAAAAAAGCTAAATTTTGGCATATCAAAACTAATTGCAACAAATTTTCTGGTTATCAATTTTGAAAAATTTGTGGTCCAGCAATAAGATTGAGGAAAGGATAAAATTCTTACTATTCCCCCAAAAAATTATATAAATTACAGGTTAATGAATAATTACTTATTAGGTATTTTAACCATTCAATAATTCTACCCTATTTCTGACAATGCAGCAATTACTACGGTCTTACGATTTCTTTTAATAAATATAGAATTTGAGGTATAAAAACATTAATTTAGCCTATGGCCAAACAATAAACGTTGCGAAACTATCTAGAAGCATGAGAAATCGAAATTTAATTGGAATGCACGAGCACAATTAGCATTATTTACAAACAAGGACTTTTGCAGTGTGTTTTGTATCATATCAGCATAGTCGCAATTAATTAAACACTTTCTTCAGATGCGCGGATGTTGGGAAATTCTCAGCGCCTTATCGAAAGAATTAATCTGTTCTACTAAGAGTTAGTGTCTACCTACTTCTCCACAGCCCGAGGCAATGGCTATATCAATTAAAGCGCCGACAAAAGCAAGGCCGCCGGTAAAACCGAGCGATAACAGCTGTTTTATTGTCTCTCGTAATTGATTTCAGATAAACCAGATTTCAAACCTATTTCTCTCCTGCCTTCGGCCGCCTGTATTTATAATTTTTCAGGAAAGTGTTAATTGCGCTACTAAAATAACGATAGGAGGCATTCTCAATTAATTATCGGCTTTTGTCCTCTGTCGAACGTCGACAGCCTGAACAAGACTAATGAGTCTTGAGCACTTCTTAATTTTCTTTCCAGTTTGGTTTCCAGTTCACTTCGAAAATTGTAAGGCTTTGATCCGACAATCAAGTACGGTTCTGGAATTGCACTGTAGTACAGTTTGAGTCCACTAACGGGCGTTTTAATATAAGTTATCCTAATAACCTGCTTGGTTTCACAACGATGTCATAATAGTTGTCATTACGCGACCTCCTTGTCATTTCAAAGCATCAGCAATAACAATTTTCTACCTAGTTAAACTCTAAAAACTGTATATTATAGCAAGCATAATGGGTTCTCTCATGGAAGGAATTGCTCCGATCTTGATATAAGCATAGTATGACCACTTTTTGATAACAATTATAATTTCGAAGCCCGTTAAGGAAGTGGCACAAACACTTATCTATCTTTATTTTTAAAATTCTCAAAGCGTTCAGATTTTACGTGAAATTTCAATATCAGACATTCCAAACTGTAATTTTAAAATGACCTACTGATGACACGAGAACAAAGAGTATTATTTGTTGACAAAAAATAAAAGTGTGAATGTTTTACGTCAAAACAGCGTGAGATTTATTTTTATTTGCAGTAAGAGTTTTCAACCAACTGCAAGATGATGTATTCGCAATATTAGTTTGCTGACATTTGTAATTCGCTTTGAGGATGTTTGTAATTTTTAATCCTGTTTTTTTTAAGTCGCTTCTTACTATTTTGTTATGACAATAGCAGCGTTTACTTCGCTTTAATGCCCCAACCTCAAAAGCAGCAAACAGCTTAATTATGGAACGACACGTTTTTCACTACTCGCTGGTGAGCTGTAAACTAATTCTAATTGCAAGTTTTATTAGTGAGTTTCAAAGGGGCCATGCTAACGAAAACTGGGAAACTGGGAAAGCCGAAATGATGTTTTTATGACTTGGCAGTCAAAGAGGCTTCCATCTTTATCGCCGTTTAAGCCATATTTTATCGTGCGTCATTGCCATTTCCTGAATATGCAGTTGACGAAAGGAGCATTTCGTATTTATACGTTTTACCAACTTCATTTCGTTTTCGAAAATTAAAATAAAAAATGAAATAATCATCACAAATATACTTACCTATACAATTTGAAAATAAAAATCGTCATAGCCATTCTGATTTGATTAGTAGATTAGTGTTATTATACTACTATAGGTAAACAGATGGTAGTTAAATAGCGAAACGAGGCGTCATTTTTAAATTAGGAATTTACATTTGTTGAATGGAGGTTTAAATTGAAGCATTATTAGGTTATTAAAGTAAGTATACTAACTATAGCAGAGACGTGCCCATATCTCGGTTATTAGAATGGTAAGATGAGAGAAAAACATAACTTTAAAAATATTAAATTACGAGTACAATTAGGGAGAAACTATTACATTTTCGATTTTTCAGCCGTAAGTGTGTCGGCGAAAATGTAAACAGTAATTCAAAAATTTGAACTAAAAGATTTAAGTCATAGCCCCTGGACTAATATGTTGGTTATTAGAAGCCATTATCCAACCTTTGCAAGTAGTAAATATTTAATTTTTCTACTTATTAAAGTTAGAATTTTCAGTGGCTGTATAATATGCCATAATAAGCCATTTCTTGAGCAGGGGAAATATTTACAATCTTAATTTATTTGAACAGACTTTTTAGGGAGAGATACAGACACGGATTCAAGACTAAAATGAATTTTAAATAATCGATAGCCTAATTAAAATATAAAATATAAAGATGAGGAATTTTAACAATAAAATATTTAACTTATCTAACATAGTTATCTCAACAAACCTATTATACCTCTATAATAATGCACAACACTACATGTGTTAAACCGGAAAAAGTACCAAGGCTTAATTCAATGGATTAATATTTTTGGGTTTGTGTAAACAAATTTCCCAGTACTTTTAATAGGCATATTGTTAGAGAAAACAATTATTTTTTCTATAGCACATGTTAAAGTGTGCTTTTATCAACTCAAAACAAAAGGTCAAGTTTTACTTTAACAGCAAGGGTAGATAAAGTAGCACTTTAACATCAAGGATAGATAAAGTAATTTAATTTTCTAACTTTTGTTTAAATTAAATATGACAGCTTCGTATTATCGTAGCAACCCAATCTAGCTACTGACATTTTGAAATGTGATTGACTGTCATTATTTGCTTTTGAAATTGTTAAAGTTCTTGCTATAGAAAAAAATATTGTATTATACACGACGATAAAGTTATTTCTATCCACTCTTGAATCATTAACGTCTCGACTTCGTCTCGACGTTAAACGATTCACTCGTGGATAAAATTTAACTTTATCGTCTTGTATAATAAATTACTATTATTATGCCTATTGGTTGTGTTTTTAAAACTATGAACATAAATACATTTCATTACTGCGTTACTGATTGTGACCCACGGTCGTCCACACGTTCCGTTTAAACATACCCTTATTATTTATGTGACAATAGTCTACTGTGCAGCAGTCCTACATTTTATATGCGGCATACGCCGCGGGCTACAGCTAGTATTGAATGTTTTTGGAAAATTCTTGATTATTATACAGGGCGTTTCTTAAGTCAACCGACTTTTTTTTTAAATTAAAACGTAATCTAGTTGCCTGTATGCTGAATAAGTGACAAAAAGACATTGTGATAGGTGGTAGTAAGAATTAGATTTATAAATTCAATTTAATTTAATTTAATTTTACACTTATGACTGGAAGTAGACTTTATCCTTCTTACGTGCTGTAAAATTCTATTGCGTTGTTAGTCCTTTAATCTTTATCGCCTACTTGTCTTAAGTTTCAGAAGACATACAAAAATTCAAGTGTTATTTGGTGCACTTATTTCTCGTTTCTATTGAAGTCATTTTCACGCTTATTCTGTTTCGTATCTTTTCAATGATTATGTACCTCAGCGTTAATATTCTGCTATTCCTTCCGAGGAATCCCAGTTACAGCGTCATTCGTTTTTCCCCACATTTCAGATCTGTGTGTAGCCATGCTCTCAGTAATTACATAGTCAAAATTAAAAATGTAAAAAGTAGAAATAAAATAAGGCTAGTTTTTACAAAATGTTCATTTCAAAGCATTTTTAAACTCTGCATATTGATGTAGTATTTGTGCTTTTTGATGAGATGGCAATGAGATTAGTTAGAAAAAAATATTAGTTTTAAAGTAATCACTCAATTGCTATTACTGTTACAAATAGTATGTATGGAAATGTATCCCTATGTATAATTTTATTTACTGAAAAGAAAACTACGACTACATTTCCAGTTTTCCTTTTAAAGCGTTCTGCCTTGTTTTAGGAGTTACATATGTTTTTTTTTGCTTATATACAGTGTGTTCTCCGATTGAGTTTAATATACGTACGATGACAAAAAAATGAAATTCTATTTTCATAACTGGGAGATCGTTGCTGCTTACCCTGAAACTTATTTTGCCAATTTAGTTGAAATCAAATACTTCTTGAGAATTCAGCAATAACTTTTTCCTATTCGCTAATAAAATGTTGGCCTTTGTATAACATTTAGAGGCTTAGAAAATTTTACATTTTATTTATGTAAGGACCGTTGCGGACCGTTGTTATGGAAATGCTGTAATCACTTTCTGTGAGTCAATTCAAATCGAGGTACAGAAAGTAAAACACTTTCTGTTCGCCATTAACTTTGTCAAACTGACAGTTAATATTTTTTTGACAATACAACCTTATTCATAGTAATTAGATTAGGCGTAACTTGTTTTGGATTATTTTTAAAGTACTAATTTACAATATTGTTACTACAGTTTTTAAACTTATTTGATTAAACTCGTAGAAAAATTATGTGTATAATGCGCATAGAAAGTTATTTGCTGATCTCGTGCTCTTGCAACCCTTCCTACGGTCGGGTTGCAGACGATCACTCGGTGCAGCAAATTCTACTTTCTATGTTTATTACACAAAAAACTATTTCGGTTTTATTTAGAGTAGGTACTATAATTATTAAAGATATTGCAAAAGCTTATAAAGGAAAGTTTCTGAAAATGTTGGTTGCAAAATTTGAAACAGATCGCGTGAAAATACTGCAGTATAGTAAATCGGAAATACGTAGTTTACTGTTTTCATATGCTTACTGTGTTTTCTCAAACATATCCAATCTTTATCAAACTTTGCATAGTGGTACTTGGAAATGGTTTTAGCAACTTCGCTTACTAACATTTTGCAACATATTTAATAATATTATAATACTTGTATTTTATTTCAACTGAATTGATATTATGGCCAACATAAGTTTTAGGGCAAGCTGGAACGATTTCCCAATTATGAAAATATAATTCCATTTTTTTTTTTGGTCATCGCACGTATTTTAAACTCAATAGGGGAACACGCTGTATGCTAGTTGTATACAGTGTGTCCCAAGATAAGGAGGGCCAGTATGGGGATCCCGTTAATAGTAAGAGATACAAAATTTGGTTAAATGAGAAAAAAGTTGTGCAATTAAAGGACAAAAAAAATGACTCATAGAAATCCTTGATATGATTTTTCGTTTTTGAGTTATCGTAAAAATAACGAATTTTTGCAAAACTTCTTTACTATAGCAACTTTTTATGGACATAAAGATTACGTTATCAATTTTTTATCCGTCGTTTCGTCTTCGAGCAACCATCTTCAACTTAATTTTTTAAATTCGGTTTTTATTTTCTACTGTCAAATTTTAGAAGCCATTTTTATACCGAATTCAACAATGTTCCAGACATTATGGTTTAATTACGTTTCGAGTGTTCTTTGACAATCATCAAGAAATTTTTGGATACGGACCTGTGTTCTAGAGCATTTCATGCGTTGTTTCAGCTTTTGTAATTTAAAGAAAGAAGTAATGAGCCACACTGTATGTTTTTAATCAACAGTAATATCCCAAGCGCATTAAAATAGCTGATTAAATTTTGACTTTTTCTGTCGGAATGTTTTGCTAAGAAATATGTTAAGTAAATTTGCCGCTCAACAAGAATCCCGAGTGCGCAGCACGAGGAATTTTGGGGCGGAAAATTTACGAGATATATTTTTTCAGAGCAAAACACTCTGACAGAAGATCGTCAAGATTTATTCAGGCTAGTTTACATGCACGCGGGATGTTCGGCGTGATTATTTCCTGAATAAATAGATAAAATTCAGTTGGTGAAGCGCCTTTAATAATCATGTTAAAAGTGTGCACAAGCGATTAAATTTTGACACATATTTAACCGCGGTTAAATTTTGACGTTTGAATTTTTGTCATTATTCAACTGACAGAAACCATAGTGATTACGCATTGTTATGGATATGAAGGAAATAATCCTTAATAATCGCTTATAGTTAGTCTTGGAATACAAATAATTTTCAATAGGAAGTAATTAATGTATTGATTATTTTTCTTACTTATAAACAATAATTAAAATTAGAAATAAATAACCATGTGTGGTACATTGTTGAATTCAGAATAAAAAGGGCTTTACAAATTTGGCTTCAGAAAATCAGGACCGTATTTAAAAAACTGAAGTCGATGATGGTTAGTCGAAGACGAAACGTCGGATAAAAGAATTGATAACGTAATCTTTGAGTCCATAAAAAGTTGCTATAAAGAAGTTTTGTCAGTTTTGCTCTAACTTTAGTATTAACGCTAGAAAAAAATAGAATAGAAAATCCAAAAATTCGGGTTTTTTGAGATAACTCAAAAACAAAAAATAATATCAAGGATTTATAGGAGTCGATTTGTTGGTTCTTTAATTGCGCAACTTTTTTCTCATTTAACCAAATTTGCATCTCTTACAGTTAACGAAATCGCCATACTGGCCCTCCTTATCTTGGACACCCTGTATAAATTCTGTGTTAATTGTATTTTTTATGAACGGTCTTCGAGGAGCTATTTTTGAGAACAAGGGTCACAAGCTATATATAATAACAAACGTACAGATGTTGACTTCACCTTTGAGTGCAACTAAATTTGAATATGTACTGATTTAATTAGACTTGATACATACGTGCATAATCCGGTCCTCTTTACTTCGCTTGCCTTTGTTGTTCAATCTTATCATGTGGCTAAGCTATCTCAACTTTTGTTCTTCTAAGGTTCCATTCAAAGATTTTCTTCGCAGCACTTTCCTGATGTCTCATTCCTTATTTTGTCTGTACTCCTGACGCCTATATTTTTTCAGGAATTTCATTTCTGCAGCTATAGTCTCTTTCTGCTTATCAGTGAGTAGTCAAGTTTTTGCTACCATAAATTAGTGTAGGTAGATAATTTTAGTCTTCATATCTATTAAAATAATAAATAAGATTATAATAGAACAAATAATGTATTGACACTTAAAAAGTAATCAAAGGGTTCGCAAATTTTTTTTTTAGAATTACTTTCACTGAATAGAAATGAAAATGTAACTATTGAATATACCGAGTTCTGTGGACTAGTGGTTACCACGTCTGCTTAGCATTCGGAAGGTCGTGGGTTCGATTCCCGTAGCCGTCTGCTCTAATTCGGGTTTTTAGGAGGTTTTTCTGAGTGATCTTTCTTGGCCTCCATCCCTCCTTTCTCCCACCCATCTTGATATTCGTGTTGTTGGCTGAAGTGGGATGCAAGGTCCTTATAGCAGCCCGCCCCTAGTTTGGGGAATTAAAATGTCCCTGAACCTTCATCTATAGAATATGAAAAGTGACTTTAAGATTACGAAACTATTAAATATTTTATATTAAAATAGTATATAGTAGGTAGGACCAAGTCCAGCACGTCTACTTCACCAATCGTTATGCTCTTCCAAGTAAGAAACCGGATATTATTCTGCATTAAATACAACATCAGATATTCAATAACTATTTGGGGCAAAAGAATGTGGAAATTAATCAAAATAAAAAAATATATACATATACCTATATTTGTGAGTTTTTTACGGTGTGCCCCAACTCTTACTACGCAGATTCCATTCCCTCCGACTCCCCCAGTCGCCTTCATTCAGGTTTCTTCTTCCCATGGCTCTGGAAATATCTTCATACCATACTCTGCTTAAGAGTATGTATTCAAATGCTTTTTTGCAAGAACAGGAATGATAGTTATTTATTTGCTAGCAACATGATATTGTTTATTTTCATCATAGATACAACAAATGAAAAGCTACTTATAACTTCCTAGGAATTTTTCAAATTATTTCTCCTAAAACCTCATGGTAACCATGTAACCACAATTAACGTCTTAGCAACCATACATATAGGCAATTTTGATGTTACTTACATATTCTTATTTTAGTAGCTATTTATGCAACAAGTGCTAAAAGTCCACGTTTATGCACGAGACATGAAAATTATGTAACATGTCTGGTGCATAAACGCTTTTAGCACGAGTTTGCACACAATATTTGTTCTACTGTTATTAATCCATAAATGTCGATTTAACAAAGGTTTGCATTTATGACAGTTATAATTTATGTCGTAATAAATAGATGGCCTTGACGCGTAGGTGAATGTTTCTGCAGCCAGTAGCTGTCAAAGTTAGTTATCAAAGGTAATTATAAATGTACACATTTGACTTTATTCATTACATAATCCTTTAATTATTTAAAAAACACTTTACCTTTAACGAAAGAAGTAACTAACGGGTGTTCATAAACAGTCGTCATCCCAGTAGGTTTTGACTTCAGAAACGTATGTCTATTAAAATTGAGAAAAAATGCGCTATGACAGTACTCAATGACGTTTTATTGTGTTGCACGAATTAATTAAAGACATAACATTATGTTTTTCAAAGCAACTGGGATGACGACTGTTTATGAACACCCGTTAGAATAACTATATAACGTCACTTCCAGTTCAAAATTCCAAATTCCGCACCAGCTGTTTACTTTTAGCACATTAGCTAAAAGTAAACAGCTGATTTCACTTTTAACACGCTGATTTATAAAACGTCACTTTTACTGAAAAAAGCTAGCACTAGAAGGCCTACTTTTTGTAGTGGCAGTAGAAAAAATATTGTATGCACTACCGGATATATTCATGTTTGCACCCCTAATGCATAAATGTCTATTATATATCAAGGGCGTAAAATAGGCATTTTTGACCCGCGGATTGAAAGTTATAGCACGAGGTGCATTGAACGAAAAGGACGCCTAAGGACCCTGAGGTGCATGCAAAACTTTATGTAAGATCGTAATTTTATCTAAATTGGAAGAAGCAGGTGATATAAATCGTTACCAACAAAAGCAGGACAATTCCTGCAGTTATTTTAGCTATTTTAGTTATTTAGTTATTTAACTTTTAGATTACTATATATTCCCTTTTGCTTATGTTTATTTCGAGTCCCCATTGATTATAGTCCCGTTTTAACTTTCTCATCATATAGTTTAAATCTTTTTTGTACTCGTGACTTCGAAATTCGTATTTCTCGGTCATTCCCGTTGCGCCGAAAGTTACTTTTCCCACACCGCGGTGCTTTTTACTTTCCAACAAAAACTAGGGCAATTGTGCGACAAGGATAGATATAAAAATTCACTAATGGCGGTACCTTACACTTTAGTGTGTTGATCTACGACAAAAGTTAACATGTGCGTAAGGTATCTATAAAAGTTTAGTGATTTGTGATGTCAACTCAGTAAAGTAGTAAAACACTAAATAATAATATATATTTTTTATTTTTTAGAATATTTCAATTATTCGTTACAAAAAACATTGTACCTAACTCTTTCGGGAAGAATTTTCCTGAATTCGCACTACATGCAGCACGACCGAAGGGAGTGCTGCAAACAAAGTGCTCATTCGGGAAAATTACCTTCCAGAACTTGTTAGGTAAATAACTATTACGTGGCATGGGTGTGTTCCTTTTTTCAAATACATTTCATAATGTACTGAATGATACTATCGTATGCTTTTTAAATCGACAAATAGTACGTGAGTTCCCATATTTCTTGCAAGGTTCTTTGCTATTATCTGTCCAAAGCAAAATAAATTATTCCTCTCACTCTTCACTCTCGTTCTCTATTCTATTCTTCATATTTACTTCTCATAAACTAAGAAGAGAACTCCGAATACTCATACTATCAATTTCTTGATAGAAGGAAATTAATGACTCACATACAACCTGTCAATAATTTAATCCAAATATAGCGATGATTTTTAATTTTAATAATCCAAAAGGAGACGTTATACAGGGTGTCCAAAAAATGGCGGATTAACTCTACGTTGCGTTACTTGGGGATGCCTAGTAAACCCTGGAAAACTATTAAAAAAATGTCCATATTAAATATGTCCCAGATATATCTTACACTATAATTATACACCATTTATTTAAATAAATGGATTTTGACCAGAAATATTTCGAAAAATACAGCCCAGTGAATTTTTTAAATATTTTTACAGGGTTCACTAGGCATCCCCAAGTAACGCACCGTAGAGTTAATCCGCCATTTTTCGGACACCCTGTATAAAAACGAAACAATGATGTGTTTAATAATGTAATAATGTCTACAGAAACAATTACAAATTCTAAAATATCTTGCTGGTTGAGTGGTGTAGACCATTTAAGTTTTTTTTTAATTTTAATTTTTTCGGCTGCTAGGCTCTTAAAATTAATGCTGAAAATATTAGTTATGCTATAACAGAAACTACTCCAGATAAATAAACACGCTCTAACTGCAACCGATATTAAATAAGATCATCCAAACACGACTCAAAACCATACAAGAATGCTTTAATTCATCTTGCTACATTTGTAGCTCATTTTCTGGGAGCGCAATATTTGTAAATATAACGATCAGTTTGCGAGTCTGCGATGGTGGTGGCTCAAAAATCGAGTCACGTTGAAACTGTTATTTTGCCAATTCGGCAGCTATAGCTATTTCGTCCGCATTTCTATACATGTGTGGGGCTCAGCTTTGCAATACCCATAGCTGTTCATGTATATTCGACGAAGTACGTTTGTGGTAACAGGGTTTCATAAAGGTAAGCTGATATTTCCGAAATTTTGTATCGGACCATAATGTATTTTGAATAACCTTTCTTGATGATATTTTGACGTATTTAGAACAGACAAGGTATTTTACCGGAAAAATGTCTTTTATTTACCCCTCGGGAGGGCTGATGAAGGCAAGCCTAACATTTTAGTATGTATTAAGATTTCGGCTCAGAATTTTATGAAGAATAACCGCCACGTGTAACTTTGTCGCCAATATATTTACTTCCTGTATACTCGCATAACTTTAAAAATGTACTTGTTAGTACGCCTTGTTGTTTTCCAAAATATTTTTGTTTTGGAAAATCTCACAAATAAGGTGATATAATATTTTTTTAAAACTTTTTAATAATAGAAAGATAGGTATTGACATTTTGGTTATTGTTGTTAGCCACGCTTTATCTCTTATAGTGTTTTCATTAAAAGTATCCAGTGATCAAATACATTTCACCTCTACTGTGCTGTGGCTCCATATAAACATCATGAAGCTACAGCACACTAGACGTGAAATGTATTTGATCACCCAATACATCTTTTGTTTGTTTTATTAGTCCTCTTCAATCATAAGTAAATATGTTATCCGCATTCCCACACAGTCGGAAATTGCAAAGAAATTTGGAAGTTAAATACTCGATTTTACTGTAAACGAAATAAAAATATATGAATGCTTAGATTGCAAGAACAAAAAAATGGAAAATAAAATGCAATGGAAAACTTCAAATTCTAAGGTTTTTCTGATTTAACTAAAATATTTCTTTCCATCATGAAAATATTTGTTTCTTTGCAATTTGTCTAAAAAGCCATTTGACGGAGCCTAGTGATGCATTTTACCTTTTATTAATCAAACTGTGAACAGAAATTACATTAAATTTTTATTAAATATGCAAGTTAATGTTCAACACAAAACTGTATGAATTTCCTTAATTAGACTGCCAATACTAAAATGTAGCATAATTTCTATTTGATTTTGTAAGATATGTCTATATTTAGATATGAAATTTGCAAATTGGCATAAATATGAATTATTAAAAAGCATTTTAATCTATAATACGAAAATAGAATGTGGTTTAAATTGAGAGATAGTGCACCAAAAAAAAGTTAACTTTAAATGACAATTTGTGTGTTATCGCAAAGCAATGTGTTAGAATAATATTTTGAAATAAATTGTTTGTATAGATCTTTTCATGGAAGTGTCATGCCAAATACCACACTTTGCTATTTAAAAAAAATTACTAAATTTTACTTATTTTAATGTTAGAAACAAGAAACAGTATGAAAAAATTATACAGTTTTTGGAGATTTTGTATACCAGTACAATAATTTATTTAGCACTTATTGCATTTGGCTGTGGTGTTGGAAATCTGGAAATGAGTTCGAGTCATGACGTCTGGCGGGCAGCTTACCCAGTTGCCTTTAAAAATTAGGTGCCGAACTATTCGTGGCAGTAAGGAAGTGATATAGTCGCTGAGGTTCTGATAAGAATTATATCGTGTGTTAAAAAAAGCGAAGGCTTTGGAAAGAAAGATAAAAAATGTAGTCATGTGTTACCTCAAGTCTGTAGGTGAATGTCAGATTGCATTTTGTTTATGAAAACATCTGTCACTGTGACAGGTTAAAGTTTACACTGCATTAAGTTTACTCGTGTCATGCAAATGGGAATATAAGACGGCATTTGCACGATAATAAAAAGTGTATTGATCGTAACAGTCAATAAAAATTGTTTTTATTTAGCGTTTTGTATATTTTTAGGAAAATAGTTCAAGATCAAGATGTAGGTAATTTAGTTCTCTCTGACTTATGGTAGTTCATTTGCTTCAATGGGCATGTATCAAGTTAGGACAAACTTCAATTTGACCATAACATGCTGCGAATGAGATTTTTCTTGAAACACGTTATAACACAGAACATTTAATACACTTTTGTTGGATAACTTGGAATGATTCTCAATGGAAAACATTAGAGGTAAGAGTGTTTTTGTTCGTAAAATTATTATCAGTTTGTTGTCCCTCAACAAAATATATAATAATTTTTATAATTTTTTGGTAAGATATTCGTTTAATTAATTATATAGAGAAAGTTAATACTTGAATTTGTAGTATACTTCTTTGCATTTTACGTTTTCTCGACCTGTAAGCGGCTTTAGGTTAGCACAATAGACAGCTTTTCTAAATTTTGCAATCTAAAGGAAAGTAATTTTAGCAATATGCGGGTATAAACATTAAAATATTCGTTTTTACACCTTTTATAAGAAAACTTGAATGGATTTTGATTTTGTAGCCCGGAAGTCTATTTAACAAACAAGATTAAATTAGCGTGGTGGAAATCGTATTTTCGCCATTTTACGAGTGTTGTGCTAGAGTTCTAAATTTATCCACTTCTATGGCTATAAATAAAGCCGCCTTTTCATTTAGAAGAACTAATCGCAATTAAATTAACCATCAAGCTGTTTTAGGTTAGCTACGCTTATTTAACACGGCGAAAAAGTGTTAAAAAATTCGGAGTCTCGAAAGCAAAATTTCAGGCGGAAAGAAGGGTTACGCTAACTCCTCTTGGAATTTTTAAAGATTCCACAGCCAGAGGTAGGTGTTTGTTGTGATGTTACGAAATAAAGCCGAATACTTTCTCTGATAATTCTTCTTGTCTCATTGCTGCGTGGGTGCTTTTGTTTTAAATTAAAAGTTTGTCTTTGCTTTTTTCCCTAGAAATGGCCATCTATAAATTGATTTGGAAAATTACCAAGATTTTATTTCATTAAATTACCTAACTATTTGTTGGGTTGTTTTGGCGTCAGTTGAAATTTGGCAATAATGACGGTGACGAATGTTTGATGAAATCTGATTTTTACCCCTCGATTGAGATGTCTCAATAACGACAACAGGAAAACTGCGCTCTGCTTAACGTTTCCCAAAAACAATAAATCCTGAAATGAAAAGCTGTGCCTAATGGCATTTGATACGCGTTTGTGATTATACGAGGCTGCCGCGGTTGAGCGCGTCTGGTTTGCTAAAAGTGAAACAAAAATAGCGCCCCCAGCGTCGAGTTGAGACGCCGCCGGCGTCGGTGCAACGTCACACGCCAGCTGTTGATTTTCCTGATAAGTGCTGTCCATATCTCTTGTTTGATTGGAACTTCGAGAGTTATGTCGAAAGCTCATTGGCTCGTTCAAGCAGTAACTGGATTGCCGAAAAATACTAGCAACAACGGAAGTTTAATTAAAAAAATTATGATTGAAATAAATATATAAAAAAGTTTTTATAGGTAAGTGTCGAAGTTCAAAATATTAGAAATTTGAGGTAGGTTATCCATGAATGATTCATTGTTTAACTTGGGAAGGTAGACGTTTTCCCGTAAAATCTAGAAGTTATGGCTGTTTGGCAAAATTTGATGATCGAAGTTGTTGAATGATGGCTTGAAATACAACAAAGAGTGGGAGGTACACATTCTTGTTGGTTTTTATTTTTATACATTATGCAATCACAAACTAAGCAATTCTAAGAGCAGGAAATCCTGCGTGCATCAGTCATATACAGGATGGCTGTTTCTGTTTGCTCCTGCTCGTTAAATATATAGATACCTATACATTGGAGTTGAAGTATTCTAACCATAATTTTGTTGTTTCTGAAGAATGTCGAAGGATCTGCAACTTGTTTTATTATTATTTATATTTTGTTTACTGCAGTTTGTGTTCATTTTTTTATCGAACATGTAATTTTACTGGAATAACTTTTAAAATCAAACAATTTAAAGCTGTTCAAGGCAAAAACTATTGCTTGCAATCATGAAGTTAAAAAATATTACAAGAACTGAAGAGGCAACCGAGGAAGATTTCGATTCTCTAGATTATGAAAGCTTTTAATAAAGAATTAGATTTATAAAGCGAAGGCTCTCTTTATGAAATTGGATTAAATAAACCACGAATAACCTAAAATGTATAAGAAAATATATATTGTTTTTTGTACGATTAACTTGATAAGAGGCTTCCACGAATGGGGCCCCCAATTAATCCACTGCGAGTTCCGGTTCAATGTGATTGCCGGGAACTGCCACTTAATAACCCTAACTTGGGTTCAGTTAGTTGTTGGAGTGAAACAAGACTTAACAAACACGAGTATATTGAGTAACAACGATTACAAACGTCACTGATGGACCGATGGTTTTTTACAAAAGCTTCAACTGTTGTGACACGCTTGGATTGGCCACGCGAAAATAGCGAATTGCGCGTAACCGTAACACAAAACAACCTGGAAACGACTTTACCAGGGAGTTAGACCGAAACGCAAACTAGCACAAAGCATAGCTGAACTTGCTTCCTCGAGGCTCTGAATCTAACTAACTCTGAATTTACAGCGAGACGAACTCGCCAATTCAAGGAGGGGCAAGCTCAAACACTATTGGCTGAGGCGATCCTGCGTAGCCAATCGGAGCATCGCACGTTATTTAGGAAAAATGCTTATTCTAAGAAACCTTAATGCTAAGCTCTCTCAATGAGGCAATTGAACGAAATCCATAAACCCATGATTCCCAAATATGCTAAGTCGGCTTAAGTTCTAGTAGAAAATGTATCCATCCGCTTTAAAGCCATTAAGGGAAGCTTACAAATTCCTTTCCAACATTAACAGAGGCAAACAAATACGGCAAGATGCAAATTTGGCTTTACCACGACCTTTGAATGAGATAAAACAGTTATGACTTGAATTACGTGATTAATTATAATCAAAAAGGTTTTGATGCACGCATCTGTGTGAATCAAACATGCCGCCCCCGAAGTGCCGACTATGGCACGACGTGATTAAATCCCAAAATTAAACTGAAATGTAACACTACAAAATAATCAAATGCATAACAAGAACTAATGACAGATGATAATCCAAGAGTCTTACAGATAACTTACAACTAGCATGAATACAAGCAAAGAAACAACTAAACCTAGCAAAATGTTCAATTAGCGAAAACTACCAACTAAGAGCAAAGTCAATGTTTATTGCCCTTGATCGCAATGATCGTCTTTGGGTAGGATGTACACTTTACGCACCGAGCGTTTCAGGAGATTCCCTCGGGAATCGCGCACTTGCACCACACGCACAACACCATCCGCTCCTGGATATGTGGCCGAAATGATTGCCAGTGGCCAACGGTAGCTTGGAGATGCCTCGTCGTGGACGAGTACCACGTCGCCCACCTGGGGGGCTAGAGACGTGCTGGAGGACTTCCACTTAGGCCGGCGCTGCAGGAGGTGGAGGTAGTCCCGGGACCAGCGATCCCAAAACTGCTGGGACAGCCGGTGGACCAGCCCATAGCGGCTGAGACGATTTTCCGGTATGCCCTGGAGTTGGGCTTCCGGAAACGAAGTCAGCTTCCGACCGATCAAGAAGTGGGCAGGAGTAAGGACTTCGGGGAATGAGGCGTCGGTAGGGAGAACACAGAGTGGACGGGAATTTAGTATCGCCTCCACTTGAGTCAGCATGGTGTAATACTCAACGAAAGTTAACTTTGCATTGCAAGATATTCGCCTTAAATAATATTTCAATGACTTTACCCCCGCTTCCCAAATGCCGCCAAAGTGCGGAGAGCGTGCCGGAATAAAATTCCACTTAATGTTATGTTTCGACAATTCTTCCCTTATGCATTGCTCACTAGAGCCTGACAGGATATTTTTTAATTCCGATAGCTGATTTCTGGCACCGGTGAAACAGGTAGCATTGTCAGAAAATATGTTGGAGGGTAAACCGCGTCTGGAGATGAATCTCCTCAATGATGCGATGAAAGCCTCCGTCGTGAGGTCTTCCACGAGTTCAAGATGAATAGCCTTCGTGGCTAAACACACAAATAGGGCTACTTAAGCCTTTACTTCTTTCGCGCCTCGCCCGGATTTGTTTTTTATAAACACGGGACCCGCGTAATCTATCCCGCAATTACTGAAAGGGGGAGAGGGTGTGACACGAGCTTCGGGTAGTGATCCCATCAAGTGTTCATTCATCTTAGGCTTGGCCCGGAAGCATATCACGCAATTGTGTATTACTTTACGTATTAGGTCTTTGGCTCTCACGATCCAAAACTTATCCCGCAATGAGGCCAGTAACACCGAGTGTCCACAATGCAAGAGCCGCAAATGCTCTTGCTTCACGATTAGCAACGACAAAGGGTGACTAGCTGGTAACAAAAGGGGATGTTTCTGATCAAAGCTTAGATTGGAGTTTTCTAGACGGCCGCCCACGCGCAGTAGGCCCTGATCGTCCAGAAATGGGTTTAGAGAAAGCAGCGCACTATTTTTCGGCAATGGCGCTTTTTTAGACAAAACTGCTATTTCTCCGGAAAAGACTTCCGCCTGGGCAATTTTGATCAGGCGGCGAGTCGCGTCCTCCAATTCGTCAATGGCTGGAGGTCCCGATCAGCGCGTTTCGGTGTTTCTGTTTCTCGCGAGACGCAGGCAGTACGCGACTACGCTCTGTAATTTTGTAAAACTGGAATAGCGCCTGAAAAGTTCAAATTCTGGGACGCGATGGTGAAGAGTGGCCACTACTGGGCGCGACTCTTGGGCTGCTAGCTCACCCGAATCAATTTTAACGGGCTGGGGTTTTAAGTCCGCCTGTGACAAAAATTCTGGCCCGTGCCACCACAAGCGTGAGTTGAGTAACTCCTGGGGTAACATTCCCCTGCTAATTATATCGGACGGGTTGCAATTTGTACGCACGTGAAACCATTCTTCCCTATTGCTTAGTTCGTGAATCTCGGACACCCGGTTCGCGACGAACGTCTTCCAATTACTCGCATCCTTATTTATCCAGTGCAGAGTTATGGTGGAGTCCGACCAATAGTACACGCGGTCAAATTTAAATGCGGAGGAATCGAGTATAGTTTTAATCAAACGAGCCAACAGTAAGGCTGCGCAAAGCTCCAAACGAGGCAAGGATATTGTTTTTAATGGAGCGACCCTTGACTTAGCACAAAGCAAATTGGTGGTGACATTACCGCGCGCGTCAACGCAACGTATATACACGGCGCACCCGTAGGCTACAGAACTCGCGTCCGCAAATCCGTGGAGATCTATCGAATTTATGTCATCGCAAATTACCCGTCTCGGAATTGCCAACGAGCCCAAAGAGCGTAATGAAGAATGGAGTTCGTCGTATCTGGAGCGCATCTCCATGGGCACCGTTTCGTCCCATGACAACTTCAACTGCCAAAGCCGTTGCACGAGAAGTTTCAAAGTTAGAACGCTTGGACCAAGTAGTCCCAAGGGATCGAATATTTGAGCCATACTAGAGAGTATAGCCCGCTTGGTAACTGATTTGCAACAGCTAGGGTTTACTCTGTAACTTAGCACGTCCCGCCGAGTATCCCAAAAAATGCCGAGAGTTTTCTCCGTGGCGTCTTCCGTCAAAGAAATGGGCTCCATGCTGCCGCGATCTACACCAATGGCGCTAGCTACTTCACTGTCGTTGGATGCCCACTTTCGCAATTCAAACCCGTACCCCGACAAAGCGCTACTAATTTCGAATTGCGTTTTTATGGCTTCCGCCCTATTTTCAAAACCAATCAGTAGGTCATCTACATAAAAATCCCGGCTAATTCTTAATGAGGCCTCTGGAAGCGATGCTTCGATTTCCTGGGCGATTTGTATCAAGCACCTAGTTGCTAGGTACGAGGCTGATTTAGTACCGTAGGTGACCGTTAATAATTTGAAGCATTTTACCGCTGAGGTTTTGTCGTCACGCCATAAAATTAATTGGTATTGCGTCTGCGAGGGGTCCACGAGAATTTGCCTATACATTTTGGCGCAATCTGCTTTCAGCACGTACTTGAATTGCCTAAAGCGACAAAGAATTGCAAACAACGACTGCTGGACCACTGGGCCCTTATGTTGAAGGTCGTTAAGCGATACTCCGGAGGAGGACGCACAACTGCCGTCAAAAACAACGCGATGTTTGGTCGTTGAACTGTCCTCCTTTATGACTGGCAAATGTGGTAAATAAAACCGAGGATGAGGAAGGCTCGCTTCGTCGTCCACCTTGCTCAAGTGACCAAGCGACTCATATTCTTTGAGAAATGCGGAATACGCGGTTTTCAACTCGGGATTTTTTGACAATTTGTTTTCTAATGAATAGAAACGCTTTAACGCTATACCGCGCGAGTCTCCCAGCGATGGAGCATCTTTCCTGAAAGGTATGCTCACGATGAACCTACGCGGCTCCGACGACGCCCGTTTCGTAGTCGATTGAAAATGGTCTTCGCAAAATTTGTCATCAGCAGAGAGTCGGCCTGATGAACCGTAAGCCCCCTCGATTTCCCAAAATCTCTGAATGCCGTGCTCGATGCCGGCTACACTTAAATGAACTCTATTTGAAAGCATGAGCGCTCGATTTTCGATGTTCATGTTTCCGCCTAAAACCCAACCAAAAAGAGTTTTTGTTAAGAATGGCTTCTCTGGGCCCAATTTCACCTGTCCCTGACAGAGCACTTGCCAAAAGACATTCGCGCCTAATAAAAGATCAATCTTTCCCGGTGTATTACAATCTGAATCGGCTAGCACAATGTTTGGTGGGATCTTCAAATCCCTCAACGAGAAAGAAAGGGCCGGCAGAGGGTCCGTAATTTTGTCTAACACAATACAGCTCAAAATGTCCTCGTATTTCCCGTTACGGGAGCGGATTCGAACGTTTGCTCTGAATTCAGCGTTCAGAGCCCTGGCACCAACACCCGACAGTGAGGTGATATTACCTCGTTTCTCAATTTTCAAATTTTGACACAAGTCGGCGCTAACTAAGTTAAGTTGGGATCCGGGGTCCAAAAGAGCTTTTGCCCGGGAAAATGACCCGGAGGATCCTTCTACGAATACGCTAACCGTGGACAATAAAACTTGCGCTGGCGCCGCGATTGCAGGACGGCTACAGGCTGCTGAAACGGATGCGAAGGGTGCCTCGCTCGGGGCGACGGCCCCGACCTCCCTTGTGCCGCTGCTGGCTTCTGGCGGTCCAGGACGCGGCGACGGAATATTTTCGTGCGCGTCACGCTTTGGACGCAAACACAGTAAAGTATGGTGCTTTTTTCTGCATACGCGGCATCTCGACGATGTGCATTTTACCACGAAATGTCCGGGCTTGAGACAATTGTTGCATAATTTCAAACGACGCGCCTCTTCGATACGAGCGTTTACCGACAATTTTGAAAATGATTCGCAAGCGCTAATCGAATGATTACTATTTTTGCAAAAATCACAAGAGTGATTACCTTGCTCTCTGGCTACATGAGCGCGTGCATGACTTTTTTGCTCGGATCCCTGATTTCCCAAACTCGAACCTATTTTCGCAGCTTCCAGCGAACCTAATAAGTGACTTTTGCTTTCTAAAAAATCTAACAACTCTCGCAAAGTAGGAAATTGTCCGGCATGTTTGCATAATTCCCAGTCAGTCTGCATTGCTGAGCTGAGCTTCGAAACTATGATATGTATTAGTATGGTGTCGACTGTGGGTTCCCCGTACGCCTTTAAAATTTCCAAAATTCTAACTACACTATCGAGCAGCCTTTGAACAGACGAATGTGAATCCTTTTTTACGCTCTCTAAACTGAATAACGCATTTATGTTTGATTTTACTATCAATTTCTTATTTTCAAATCGCTTGACTAGGATATCCCAAGCAATGGTATAGTTATCGTTGGTAACTTTTAACGACGAGATTGAACTAGCAGCTTCTCCCTTAAGGGAAGAAATCAAATAGTAACATTTCTGAACGTTGGTCAAATTAACGTTGTTATGAATAAGCGACGTAAAGGAGTCATGAAATTGAACTCAATTCTCGAATTTCCCCGAAAAGGAAGGCAAATCTAAGGGTGGTAATCTTAATCCAGCGAGCTCTCCTGAAGGGCCACTTTGCGAAGAATTTTGACCTACATTCGGTTTTATACCCGAACTGATCTTATTTTTTGATAAGAATTCCTTTACTGCGCTACTAATCTCGCTAAAATGAGTCATAAAAGAGTCAAATTCATTGAAAAGTTCATCAAAGTTTTCAGCGTCGGCCTCCATTAGGCCCTCCATTGACTTCTTATACTCATCCAACAAATTTTGGAAACAACTAAACTCTTCTGACAAGTTGCCGACCTCGTGAGCCTTCACGGGGCTGGACGAAGAAATTCTATGAAATAGAGTTTTGAAACGATCTACTTGGGCTTTTATGAATTTGCAACGAGTGGTTAAAGTGCGAGTTTCCGACATGACCGCTGATGTCGAACGAGTTTCCACCATGACTGACACAAGCAAAAAACAGCACTAAACGAAGGTGTAATGGAAAAGGACTTACTTTTGATTTGAGAACGTAGTAACTTCTTGACGAACAGAAAACCAACCCGCTGCCGATCGCTGCCGCTTGACGTGGGACCTGGACTCGGTGTAAGCTCTCGATGGTTGAATTTCCTGGTGTTGGCGAAGCTTCTTGACGCTCTCCGACGAAACGATGTTGGAGCAATTGCATCCACCAGCTACTGGAAACTTGTACACTCGCGTTTTTTAGCTTCTTCCACATCCGGCTCGAAGGACCAATGTTTTTTGTACGATTAACTTGATAAGAGGCTTCCACGAATGGGGCCCCCAATTAATCCACTGCGAGTTCCGGTTCAATGGGATTGCCGGGAACTGCCACTTAATAACCCTAACTTGGGTTCAGTTAGTTGTTGGAGTGAAACAAGACTTAACAAACACGAGTATATTGAGTAACAACGATTACAAACGTCACTGATGGACTGATGGTTTTTTACAAAAGCTTCAACTGTTGTGACACGCTTGGATTGGCCACGCGAAAATAGCGAATTGCGCGTAACCGTAACACAAAACAACCTGGAAACGACTTTACCAGGGAGTTAGACCGAAACGCAAACTAGCACAAAGCATAGCTGAACTTGCTTCCTCGAGGCTCTGAATCTAACTAACTCTGAATTTACAGCGAGACGAACTCGCCAATTCAAGGAGGGGCAAGCTCAAACACTATTGGCTGAGGCGATCCTGCGTAGCCAATCGGAGCATCGCACGTTATTTAGGAAAAATGCTTATTCTAAGAAACCTTAATGCTAAGCTCTCTCAATGAGGCAATTGAACGAAATCCATAAACCCATGATTCCCAAATATGCTAAGTCGGCTTAAGTTCTAGTAGAAAATGTATCCATCCGCTTTAAAGCCATTAAGGGAAGCTTACAAATTCCTTTCCAACATTAACAGAGGCAAACAAATACGGCAAGATGCAAATTTGGCTTTACCACGACCTTTGAATGAGATAAAACAGTTATGACTTGAATTACGTGATTAATTATAATCAAAAAGGTTTTGATGCACGCATCTGTGTGAATCAAACATATATCAAAGCACACAATTTATCTTCAGCGTAATACGAGATTGTAGATTGATTTTCTTTATGATTAAATTTTATTGTATATTAAAGAGAATATAATTCGTTGAATTTTGAGCCAATTATCATCTCTTAAATTTAGGACATTGGCCAATAGTACCTTCTCTCATACTGACAATATAATGACTAACGATTTTCATTTGGTACGAGCTAACTTGGTTCTGTTTCACGTGTCAAATGAACTAATTTAGAAATGTCATTTGCTTTTTCTAGGTTAGGTCGTGCGTTTTAAGCATAAAAAGCAACAAAATGTGTGTTTGGGACAAACATTGATCATTAGCAGTGACACTCACGTAATATAATGGCATTACGTTCTCTCTGGTATATATTTTAAATCATTATATTCTCTGCCTAAATATAATTCGTAGTACGCTTAATAACCTATAATTTTTTTAAGAATATCATTTCGTTATAATCCTAATGCAAGAAAATACAACTCGTCCTTTGGACTCGTTGTATTTTCAGATTTGGGATTATAACTCATAATATTCATAAAAACCATCGATAATAAGCGTACTACTTATTATATTACCCCTGAGTATATCCGGGGTGGGGTATATCTAAAAGGTAGGTCACGGCTTCGTCTGCGTGTAGTACGTGTAAAAATAAAACAAAAAGTCTATCTGAATATATTAACCAAACGTTTACCGACATACAGGGTGTTGAAAGTAATTTTTTTAAAACTTTGTACTCGTTTTCTCTGTATAGGCTTGGGAAACGTTAATGAAATTTTCAGAGTACATATTCCTCAAAACTACGCACCTTCTTCTCTTACTCTTATTTCAATATTGCATTCCAGTGGTGTAGAAACCGAAAAAGTGCTCCCTTTTATATATTTGATAAGCCCCTCCCATATTTCAAAATTCTGATTAGATTTTTAAAATACACATTCAATTTTTTATAAAGCAGCACTCTTGTAAAATTTTGACTGGATCAGCAGTATTTCTGTTCTTTCGAAATTACAAATCCACTGCGCGTGCAAAATGCAAACTGATTTCCATAATTAAAAGGTCATTATCTTATAAGATTATAAAAAATAATAAGGTTGTAAATTTGGAATGTCATATTGAAGTAAGAGTAATATTCAAAGCTGCTTAGCCTTGAGTAATACTTACCCTAAAAATGTCGTTAATATTCCCCCAGCCTGGTCATTTAAAATCAATACAGAATTTTTTTTAAAATTATTACTCTTTATGTTGTTATTTTTACACGTAGGTACTATGCGCACACGAAGCTTTGACATACCTTTTAGATACACGCTGTATTTATAGCAGTGGAGGTAGTTTGAAAGTACAGCATGTGGTTCTAAGCCAAAAAATCTGGGTTGACTCTCTAGTAATCTTAAGAGCAACAAAAATCTCACGCCATTGCGACTCCTCAATTAGGCTTTGACAACCGTAGGATCTTAATTCCTAAAACCGCATCATAGAGATCGTTAATATGCAGTTTCTTATAGAGCAGTTTTTTTAATAAATAGAATTGTAATTCTGGTTTTTCCGTTGTAGTACATCGATATAAAGAACCTAATTCTTTAAAACTTGATAGATTTATAGAATTTATTAAATGCTCGTTAATATGCAGTTCCTTACAAAGTAATTCTTTCAATAAATGGAATTGTAATTCTGGTTCTTACATTGTAGTACATCGATATAAAGAACTTACACAACAAATTCTTTAAAACTCTATAGATTTATAGAGTTCATTAAATGATCGTTAATATGCAGTGTCTTATAGAGTGACTCTTCCAATAAGTGGAATTGTAATTCTGGTTCTTCCATTGTAGAATATTTATATAAATAACTTACCATTTTTTTTCAAACTCGGTAGATTTGTAGAGTTTATATTTTCTCGTTAATATGCAGTTTCTTAGAGTAACTCTTTTAGTAAATGTAATTGTAATGTCGCCAACATCTCTAACTCTGAAACAATAAAAAGTATTGTCATTAAATTTGCAATAATATATTATTGTAGATCTATAAAATGGGAAAAATGGTAGAAATATTTTATAATTAATGTTCCTCACTTCTGTTATATTAGAGCAGATCAATTTCAGAATAGTTGAAATTGTTTGTGCTGTTGATTGTGAATCCTAGCCTATCAAAATATAAAATGAAAGTTATTGTTTTTCAGTAAAAACTATAAACTTAGAGATATCTGTTTTGCTGCTCCCTATACAAAGACTTTGGAGCAGGCCATGTTGACAGCATCAGCAAGTTGAGGCGATATATTTTAGAAAATTTCGATTGTAAGAAATAAAGCAATGCCAGTAATAAATGCAATCTTTCAAATTTGTCGATTTTTATTATATAAAATCCTGGATAAAATAAGTGTGTAATTATATAATAGGTATGTCCTAGTAAATAGTAATTATAATCAAAGAACGCGAAATAGTTACCACCCCAATTTTGACACAATTCGTTGAAAACCCCTAACAAATATTTAACAACCGGTAAATACGTATTTCGAGAGCTTTGTACTGTTAAAATAATATTAAAGATGTAACGTAATTCTTAAAAGGCGAGGTACAGTATTCTAGACGCACAACTGCAACTTTTCTTCTTCTTCTCAGCCTTCCTCAGTCCATTTGTGGACATAGGCCTCCTTAACATCATTCCACCTCGATCTATTCTGCGCTATGTTCTGCCAGTTGAAACCACTCGTTTTCTTTATATCATCCGACCAACGCGTTTGAGGTCTTCCAGTTGGTCTTTTCTGCCCCCATGGTCTCCAATTGAGTAAAATTTTTGTCCATCTATCTTGTGATCTTGCTACATGGCCTGCCCATTCCCACTTCTGCTTCGCCATTCGCTCCACTATGTCGTCCACTTTTGATACGCTACGTAGCCATGTATTTCTCTTTTTGTCTTTTATAGTTACTCCCACCATTTTGCGTTCCATAGCTCTTTGTGTGACAGCCATTTTCCTGACAATTGATTTGTTGAAGGCCCAGGTTTCTGTTCCTGCAACTTTTATTTTGTATTAATTTTAGGATGTAAAGGCATTTAAACGCCTTTTGCCTAAAATTACTGAAGCTATGTTTGCTGCATGCATAACATGGAAAACATAGAAGTGCACATATAAGAATAATCTATATATCGGTACAGAGACATCATAAATGATTAAAGATTACGTCTCCAGTGACATTTACGGAAGTTAGTGAATTTAATGTTCTAACGTTACATGCAAGCACTGATATATTTCTGAGCATTTGCGTTTATGGTATAATTTTGAATTTTCACGTTTTGTTAGTTTTCTATTTTGCGACATTTAATTTCATTTGCATCAACAACAGTGGTGGTCCGTGGAGAATTTTGATGGAAGAGCTAACCACTGAACGTAAAATACATTTTCCACCCCCCTCACAGCCAAAGACAAATCCTGCAAAAATTACCAAACTTTACAGGCTAATAAAAGAAGATGATCTGAATCAAATATATTTCTTTCATTTTTCATTTAAATGTATAATTCGACCAAAAAATAACATCTGCACTGTTTGAGATACATAGATGTATATGTGATTGACGTATATTAGATAGGCGAATATAATAAAATAGATCATAAATAACATAGTTATTTTGTGAAAAGCCCCATGTCTCCTCTGTCAGAACTGCACATGACCTTTAAATATTCAGGCATATCGCGTACGTGGCTTCCCAGCGATGGCTCCCATTGAATCGTAAAATATCCTTATCTTTTGACCTACTTCTCGCCGTTCAACCCCCGCAACGGTCTATAAACTGTAGAAACGCTGAGAAGCCACTTCGATCTGGCTCCCACGCGACTGGAAAACAAGCAAACTTATCATACTGTTACGTAATATTCATGAAATAAAAATTGCTCGTGTTTTTTTTAAGCTCTAAAAGCTTTCAGAATAAGAAAATTCTTGAATGACTGGTTTGATATGGTAGAGCCTTGGCTCTTTGGCTTCTTATAGCAAGCCACCACTGATCAACCACAGTTTTATTCGGAACTAAGTTACCTACCTGCTTTTGAATTGTTTCGGGTAATTAACTTCCTATAATATGTTAATTATTTAATGCGGCACGCCACTGATACTGTCAGATTTAGTTTTCTAAAAATGTTAAATGAGTTGCCTATATGACGGGGTCGCTTGGTCGTCAATCTTTTTCCATGTTTATCTAAATGGGCACGTGCATATTTTAGAGAATCTAAAATGTTTAAGATAAATTTATATATTTCAAATACGTTTTCTTAAGTTCATTTTCTAACAATATAAAAACATTCCAAATTGTTTTTAATGGTGTTTATATATCTGTAATATAATAAAGTTGCGTTGTCAATACAGTCGTTGAAACACGTTAGTTTGAAATACATATATGCATTTAGATGCATGTTTTTGGATAAATCTCTTTTTTCAAGAACTCGGTCATTTTTTCATATTCATGCCATGAGTCGAAGTTTCTGCTTTGAAATATTATCCCGCACGAATTAACAAGAAAAGTTTCATAAGTTACCACGAGCCTTTGAAGATCCCAACAGGATTATCGTCTGCAAGTTTTCTATTAATAAAATGCGATAATCACAAAAGAATTATAAGACTCACCAGGTGCCTATAAATAGGACCTATCAGGAAGCGAACGGCTCGTTTCCAGCGGCAGTAAGTTTTCCTAAACGTTGGAAATAAAACCACTAAGTCAGCGTCGTTTCGTCTCAACGCCGAAAAGCGTTAAGCAGGGATGCTTCTTTCCAACGGCTTAATTCTAGGGGTTTGTATGGGTTTTAGCGCCGCCACTGTTGAGTTCTGTTCTGGGGCATGGCGAATTTAATAACCGTCAATTAGATGCGATAGAATCCATGCAAGCTATTGGCAATAACTGCGAATATATTTTTGAAATGGAAGGCTTTATGTTTAGAGTGACCTTTTATAAATAGCCTGGACTTATAACTGTTAATTAAATATCCGGTTGTGGCGTCACAATATTTGGTAAAGATCCGAAGGAGATGTTATTTATGTGTGTATTTCCGTGACTTGCGTCAAGTACTTGTTCCAGTTTAACAATTACGTAATTTATATTTTGATGCTGCAGTAATCGTACTTTCCTGCTAACGATGCTCAGTATTATACATCTAATTACAAAACATCATAGGTTTCTGTAGTTTCTTCAAATTCTATTACTCAGCAGAGACTACAGTGGAAATACAAAATATCTGAAGTTTTAGAACGTTAAATATCTTAAATCAAAGCAACAAAAGTTTCAGTTTTAACGCATATTTCTATGTTGTTTGCTGCACATTATAGCGTTCATAGAGTAGAAATGTGGCACACAAAATGTTGCACAGACGCTGGAAGTTCCACCTTTTTAGCGTCAAACCTGAGCCATGCCGCTTTGAGTCTGTATATTTTAAAATTAAACTTGAGCCTGAGTTGGTGTAGGTATTTAGGATCTTTATGCGGAAAATATGCAACAATTTTGTTAAACTGCTAAAATAGTCCGAGCTGGCAAAATTCCACATTTTTACAATATGGTCCTTGTCTTACATGTTTGGCGAAAGCCAATTCTTTTCAGAAGCATAGAAGCTTAATTTGAAAATAATAAGTTGCCTCCGTATTTCAGTAGCAGTTTCAGCAAGCCTGCTGTTGCTCAAATTATTTGAGACATGTTCGAAAATTTCTATGCCAAATTGGCGCTTTCGGTCCCATAAAAAACATTCTCTGTTGTGCGGAAATGTTTAAAGCTAACTATGCTTCTGCGCACTTAGCAGCATTCTCAAATACTTTAATTTGTTTTAACAATGACTCCAACGTAACAACTACCAGTATGTATTAGATTTAGTGTGAGACTAACAGTTTGCTTACACCCCAAGTAGAAAGGCATGGGTTTAAGTAAATAACTAGCAAGAACATGTACATTTTACAGAATAAGGATTCGAAGTTTTTTACAAACACAGTCACATAATTGGACTTTGATTTTGATATTGTCTTTAATTAATCATAAATTAAAATCGCACAATGAGTCGCTGGAACGTACGACCGGTGACTACTGTAGACATTTAAAAGTATTTTGTCAATAGTCACGGATACGTAACGGGAACAGTTCGATTACGACACAATGGGGAATAATTTTTGCTGACCGCAGTATTTAGAACACGTTACTGGAACGACTAAGTTCCAATGACGTTGTGGTTACGTAGCGGCGACGCTGCGGCTGGGTAGCCGCGACTATTACGAAACTTTACTACTGTTTTAGATTAGTGTTGCTTGCTTGACTTGCAACTGATTTTGTTATGCGTAATATGCGTATGTCTCATTCTTCTGCGGTCCTTTGGCCACTTCCCTAGCTCAACAACTAATTGGAATACTGTCAAGATAATATTAGAGAGTCAAACGTATGTTCTTTCCCGATGGTCTGAATGACAAAATTAAAACGCATGCAATTTTACTATCAAACATAGTGATAATACGTCCAAATCAGACTACGCGCCATTCAAAACTGTATTGATAATTAAAATCATGCGAGAATATGAGATCCTAGATGCTAAACACTTGTTTTGTTGTTTTTTGATACTTTAAACTAATGATTATGTACTAATTTATTATATTTAGCACGGAAACGATTATACATTAATTTTTTAAATCATTGCCGTTGTGACGTAAAGGTTAATGTTTTTTTTATAATCGTGTCGCAAGTTTTGCTCATAAAAATGACGTATTTCGTCAAAAATCATTTTGAAGTCAGTTTAACTAGTAAATACAACTTGAAAGCAATTGCTAGTTAACGATAGTAGCACGGAAAATGCAAATATGTAACTTTAAAATTATATTTACTAAAAAGTATCTAATGGAGCGTCAGTTTACCACCTCATGGTTTCACATGGAACTTTAAGCTCTATCTAGTTTTTGTCTCACATTTTCTTTGATGACCGGTGTCACACACAGTGTTTATGTGTTTTTAATTCAATATAGAAAAAAGCTTCAATTTTGATGAAAGGTCGTGAGTATATTATTCAGATTGGCTGCCAATAAAATTCAAATCGCCGTGGGGATGGTACATGACGAAGAAGAGTATATTATTTATTTTTTTACCAACCCTGCCTTTGAAAACAGGCATCATTCTTTTTAAGAACCACATTGCCGACTACTTACATACATTAACTAGCTATTACCCGCGACTTCGTACGCGCGAGGTTCGTTATTTGTGTATTAAATAATTACTAATTATTTCCTGTCATCCCATCCCATCCCATCCCATCCCCGTCCCTTTCCCCGTTCCAGTCCCCGTCCCATTTCCCGTCGCTACCCCGCCCCATTCCGTCCCGTCCGTTTCAGTCCCGTACGGTTCCGTCCCGTCCCGTCCCTTCCTTTCCCGTCCCGTCCCCTCCCCTCCTTTCCCGTTCCGTCTCGTTCAGTCCCGTTCAGTCCCGTCCCGTCCCCCCTATTCCCCTTCCCATCCCGTCCCGTCCCGCCCCGTTCCTTCCCCTCCCCTTCCAACCCATCTCGTGCTGTCCAGTCCCGTTCCGTCCCGCCCCGTACCCTCCCCTCCCGTTCCGTCCTGTTTCCACCCCTCCCATCCCATCCCTTTCCGTCCAGTCCCGTCCCGTCCCTCCCCGTCCCGTCCCGTCACCTCCTATTTTCACCTTCAGGGGACAAATTTCCAAAAACTTTGAATGATCTAGTTCAAAATTTGATTTTACAAAATTCCAACCTCTTTTTTACCCCTTTAGGGGTTGAATTTTCAAAAATCCTTTTTGAGCGGATGCCTACTCCCTATTAGAAATCTGCCTGCCAAATTTCAAATGCCATTTTTGCAATCAACGTCCCAAAAAACCTCAATAACGACACCCCCTACGGGGTTGATTTTCGGGAAAATCACGAAATACGTGTTTGCTTATTTGTTTTTAGGAGTACTCCTACGAAGTTTCAAGTCGAAATGTCTATATAATATTATTTTTCCATACAAAATTGAAACCCCCATTTTACCCCTTTAGGGGTTGAATTTCGAAATATCCTTCCTTATTCCTTGTATATATCATAAAGGGAGCCTCTGTACAAAATATCAGCTTTTTAAGTCCTAAGGTTTGGACTGGGCGTTGATGAGTGAGTGAGTGAGTCAGGACTTTTAGAAATATATATTAGACTAGCTTTTACCCGCGACTTCGTTCGCGCGAGGTTCGTTATTTGTGTATTAAATAATGACTAATTATTTTCTGTCATTCCATCCCATCCCATCCCATCCTATCCCCGTCCCCGTCCCTTTCTCCGTCCCCGTCTCCTTACCGTCCCATTCCGTCCCGTCCCGTCCCGTCTCGTCCCGTCCCGTCCTCTCCCCTTCCATCCCATTCCATCCCATCCCATCCCATCCTATCCCCGTCCCCGTCCCTTTCTCCGTCCCCGTTTCCGTACCGTCCCGTCCCGTCCAGTCCCGTCCCTTCCCGTCCCGTCCCGTCCCTTCCCCTTCCATCCCATTTCTTCCCTTTCCTTTCCGTATCATCCCGCCCCGCCCCGTCTCGACCCTTTCCGTCCCGTCCCGTCCCGCCCCTTTCCCTCCCGTCCAGTCCCGTTCCTTCCCGTCCCGTCCCGCCCCTCCCTTTCCATCCCATCCCCTCCCCTTCCATCCCATTCTTTTCCTTCTCTTTCCGTCCCGTCCGTCCCGCCCCGCCCCGACCCGTCCCGCTTTGCCCCGTCCCGTCCCGTTCCGTCCCTTCCCGTCCAGTCCCGTCCCGCTCAGTCCCGTCCCGTTCAGTCTGTCCCGTTCCGTTCAGTCTAGTCCCGTCCCGTCCCGTTTCTTCCCTTATGTCATGTTCACCGTCTTGGACTTAAAAATAAATGTAATTTTCGCAATCAACGTCCCAAAAAACCTCAATAACGACACCCATATCGATTTTTAGGCTTACTTACCCCATTTCACCCCCTAAGGGGTTGATTTTTGGAAAATCACGAAACACGTGTTTGATTATTTGTTTTTAGGAGTACTCCTACGAAGTCTCAAGTCGAAATGTCTATTTAATATTATTTCTCCATACAAAATTGGAACCCCCATTTTACCCCTTTAGGGGTTGAATTTCGAAATATCCTTCCTTATTCCTTGTATACATCATAAAGGGAACCTCTGTGCAAATATCAGCTTTCTAAGTCCAAGGGTTTGGGCTGGGCGTTGATGAGTGGGTGAGTGAGTCAGTCAGGACTTTTAGAAATATATATAAGATACACTACACACTATGAAATTTTATAATAATACTAGGCAGCATATGGTGCAATTTACTTCATGGTGAATTTAAAAGGTGATATGCACTTTATAGTAGACACAGTAACGTTAAAAGGATTTTAAAAGGACAGTGAAGGTCTCCATAACATCGCCACAATTATTAAAGCTACTTGAAACTAGTTGTAACTTTGAAGCCACATTTAACTAGTATGAATTAGTCGCCGCTACCATCGTTAGCCATATTTAAGTTCTTACAACTTTAAGGTAACTACGACATTTTTAATACCTAAACAGCTAAGTACAAGCCATATACAGCTACAAAGTAACCATAGTGGTAAAAAGTACGTGGCAGCAACTGTCGATTTGTCATAGTGTTAGTGGCGGTTACATAATAGTGACCCATTTGAGGTTCCTGTCTCAGTTATGGGTACTTGCTGTTAGCTGGGATATGAGATACGTTACAAATAGATAGTTATTAAAGGTATACATTTTTATATGGCGTTTTGTTTTTACATTGACGAGTAATTCCGAAATTGTCTAAACTTTATTCATAGATATAGTTAATAAATGTATTACTACGACATTGGCGGGTAGTGCCATTAAAAATTTCCCAAGGTAATAGTTAGGGATACAGTTATTAATGGTTATATAACCAACAAGTGTGTTAATGAAGGCGATTAACAAACGAGTTGATTACAAAATTTTTTCGTTGATCGCAAAATCTTTTTTTGTGGCGAAAAATTTGATTAATACAACTAACCTCCATGCAAAATATCATCAAAACGTCAAAACAACAAAAACAGTTAAATAATGAAAAAGAGTGTATTAATCAGAAACAGTGTATTAATAGATCTATTAATCCATCCTTTTTTGAAAAACAGTTAATTAAGGAAAAAGAGTGTATTAATCAAAAACAGTGTATTAATGACGTCTATTAATCCATCCTTTTTTAGGAAAAATAATTCATTAATATTTTCCCAGGGAAATAGTTACTGTTAATTCACTGTATCATTTTTGTATGTTTTAAAATTTTAAGCTCTTATAGTCCATTCCGAACTTTTTCTTAGTTGCACTTGGTGACCACCATTCAAAAGGAATTAAAAAAATTTCCCACAGAAATAGTTGCGGATAAATAGTAATTAAAATAATTTATTTTGGCAATGCTTTTGAATCTAAAATAATCAAAATACACATTTTGCTTTATTTTCTATTATGCCTCCTTAAATAGAAAAAGGATTTGTCATTGAGAAATTGTGTACACTTTCCCAGGAAAATAGTTACGATTACGGATGTATAGGTAGTATATGTTTTTATTACGCATTTGAATGTAAATCAATCTCCCTGAGCACTATTTACATTCGGCTAGACAATTCTAGTGATTCCACGTTGGCGAGTAACGCGATTAAGAAATTGGAAAGGCTTTTCCCATGAAGCTAGTTTTGGTTAAGTTGTTATTAAAGGTATTGATTGATTTTATTATGGCTTTTATGTAGGAAGACATAGTTTGCTTTGTTTTCTTTTACATTTTAGTTGATTCAACGCTTCAAAGCCTTTACTGTGCAACATCTTGCTTGCTTCAAAATGCGGACGGATTTGTACATGTTATTTTCTCAATTGCTTTCTTTAAGCAGCAGATGTTTCCAATTAAAGTAAGTGATTATGCTCGCTTCTTAGTCCACAATCGCATTTCCTGAAAACCGAAATAGAAGAGCAAAGCTGGCGCTCTTTTTTTACCAGGTTAAAACTGGCTCGGTTTTGTTGTGGGCCATGCCACCATATATGTCCAGATTTGTGCCGCGTTATTTAAAGAAGCTTTTAAATGAATGGGCGGTTGCTATGTGCGGACTAAAGGAAGGCGCGAGTAGAATAATTCCTGGTTTATATGCCAAAAAATGGAGATACATAATAAATACCGCCTTTGTGCCAGTAAATCAGGGCTGCGCTTCCTGGAGCTGGGAGGCCGTAAATCGCGTGTTTTCGGCGCAATGTTATTGGGTCAAAATCTGCAAGAAAGGCCTCCACCTACTTCGGGGCAAACAAGTTGCAGAATTTAATTCGGAACTGGGTTATCGTGCCCTGTAATAAAGTTCGCCTCTTTTTATTCCCTTGGCACCGAGGATTTTTGCAAATTTGCTAACTGCGCGATCGCCAGGAGTTATATGCATTTTTACCCATGTGACAACTTTACAATGTTCAGTCTTTAGGCACGTTTTCAAGAACTTGTGCTCCACATTGGCGAGGAAAACAGCAACAGTTTATACCGGTACATCGTGCATGTAAACTTCAATTATTTGTTCCAGTGCAAGCTATGTATGAGATTGGAACTTGAATAGTTCCTGGAAATATTTTCCAAAATTGTGTTAATTGTACAAATCCATTTGCTCAAATATGCTGCTAATTTTTTTATAGACGTTCACTCGCGACCTCCAATTTTTAGCGCAGTTGATGGTTTCTTGAGTTTTTCTCACTTTTTTATAGTAGATTTGAAAGGTGTCATATGAAGTTTTGCATTCGAAATCGCCGATACTTTTACTTCCATTAGGAGAACTTTTTTACATTTATCAGAAGGAAGTATATAAAATCTACTCAGACTTTCACAGTCTCCATAGAGAACTTTTCAGAACGGCTTATTTATGCCTTCAAGTCCATTTTTGTGTGTTAGTGTGACTGATAACACCTGAAGCACTTAGAATTTATCTGAGGAAGGAATTTTCAGCGATATTAATTTCGCACATATCCGAAAATTCCTAAAGGTAGAATGATATTCAGTGACACAAATTTGCAAATGTTTAAGAATATTTTAGAGGTATTTCTGTTTAATTCAACTGAGCAAAATTGGTTGCAGAAAGTAAAATACTGTCATTGGTCCAAATTGCCTGAACAACGTTTTCGCACGAAATTTCCTATAATTGTCCATTTTCAGGCTACAGTTTTGGGTATTTTTTGACGATTAAGCAAGTAGCATAATATATGTATGTACATCAAACCGAGAGCAATATAAATAAGAGTCAGAAAAACAGGATAAACGTCACGTAAAAAGTAAAGCTTTTTGTTTTTATAATTCTGGGCAGTTTCTTGAAATAAGAATATTTTCATTAAGTAGGAAAATATCTTAATTACTTTCCATAGTGATGAAGTAAACACTATATTCAATTAATTGCAAAGTTAGATTTGATCTTGAATTAATTTTGTCTTAATTAAAAAAAAATCAGCAGAAACATTTGGAAGAGAGCTAACCATATTAAAAATCAAAATCAAAATTAGAACTATAGCTAAACCAATTTTCGAAAATAATTAAAAACAAGCCAATTTGGACCTCTTACAAAATGGGTAGTAGTAAAACACCAAACCGATTTTCCACATCTTGAACTTTTTAGGTGTGCCGTTTCTATTGGAACGCGTTTCGTCTTAATTTTTTTTTCTTATTTTAAAATCCTTACTTATGTGCCACTAGGTTGTTCTTGCAGGTTATATTCATAATTGCCAAAACCAAGAAATTGCAAATTGATATATAATAAAACTCAGAAAAAAGGTTAGAACATCATGTAATCGTTAAAATGCAAGCCTTGTGTTCTTATATTTCTGGACAGTTTCTTGAAATAAGAATATTTCTATTGAGTATTCAAATTTAATAATATTTTTTTCCCATAAAATGTGTGCCTAACGACGAAGTAAAAACTAGGTTTAATTAATTGCCAAGCTATGTTTGATACTGAATTAATTTTATGTCTTAATGTTTAACAAATTCATTTATCAGAAATATTTATCAGCGTTTGAAAAGGACATACATAATTTTTTTAATATAATAAAATTGTCATGTATAATTATCAAGTTATATATTGTTTGAGGCTTTCGCGGTTACTCGAATTATTCTTGTTAAAGTAGTCTTTGTAATTAACGCTCAGCATTATCTGGCTTAATGTGCCTTGCACTTTGTGAACTCGAGCAAGGATCAACGCGGTGGTTATTCTCTTTGGTGGTTCGTATTGTTTGAGTACATTGAGAAGAGGATACTTAGGCAGATATGGCATTGTTGCTGTTTGTGCACCCATATTCACTAACGTTGCGCAGACATTGATAGCAGTTTACATCATGAGAGTGAAAGTCGCCCTAAGAACTGAAGGGTAGGAGGTAAAGGTTCAAGGTAATTTCAGTTCTCCAACTGGGGGCGGGTCGGTGTGAAACTATTTATAGTGCCAGCCGCTCGGAACGACGTAACGCTGATTGGCCGTTCAAGTGCAGCGCAATTTGAAACCGAGGCGCGGAGCCGTCTGACTCACAGCGGCTGTAATGCTTTAGGTCGTGTATCACAGGAGTCTACGTTTTACTAAGCTTGAAGCCATCTTTCCTGTTTAATTATTTGGATGTTTTTATATTTCTATGGCTTCACGTATTAGTCCAGTCACTGTCATTTATGCTTGAAAGTAAAGCGAAATTTGTAATTTCTTTTTTGGGGTATTGGTGAGGTCCAGCAAAGCTTAACTTCAAGTTGTCGACCAAGATTTCCTATGTGATATTTCCGCTATCTTGATAAATCAGTGCGTTTGATTTTTTCGCGATAAATCGGTTCCCGTTAGCACTACATGAAAATAATGTAGACATCTTTTAGAATTTTGAATGCGCTACAATTTATGTTCTATTACTTTTTCGCGTGCGAACGATATTTGTCGAGATATCGAACGCGAAAGGAGAGCGTGAAAAGGGTCGAGATTTTTTTTCGGGCTTCTGGGCTTGTGTCTCATTTATCTTTCTATTTAGCGAAAAAGTAATCATTATCAAACTTGTAGAGGTTGAAAATAGCTTCAATTTGACCTATAATAAATTGATATACGATTAAAATTACGACTTGTAGAGCGGGCCAAAGTGTCAAGTTGGCGGGTAATTTTTATTTTATGTATCGTACTATTACGTAGATGACATAACAAACTTTATTGCATTATTGGAATAATTATATTTCATCAAGTCTATAGTATACAATATTATATGATTGTATATTAATAATAATAATAATAATAAAGGTCTTTATTAAATTATTACAAAATTCAAGTTCAACTTGATAGAAAAACAGATGTATCCGCTGTTCTTCCACTTAACCCGGTGAAAAACAAAAAGAAAAAAATCTAACGATCTACGCTTTGGCGCCAGGCGAAATATTACGCACAAAACAGCTATGGCGGTGTTTAGTGATATAGCAATTTACTAAGTGTGTTATTTTGACCCTAATAATTAATTCATTGATGTTTATCCATAAAAATTTGAAAAATAGTTTTGTTAAATTTTACTACATTTGGTAACATTTAGTTCTTCTGTAAGGAAACGATAGCTTGAAAAATTCTGACTTACGTTGAGGTAGAGTCAGCGTTCTTTTAAATCTGATATATAAAGTATGTACGTCGGTTCTAAACTTTATTTTGTTGTATAAGTAACTCGGTGATTTACTCAAAATTATCTTGTGGAAAAGACATGCAGAATGAAAGAATCGCCTTTCTTTTATATTAAGCAAGTTTGAATCTTTCAGCTTATAAAAAATTCTCTCATATTTTTGTATTTTAAATATGAGCGTAAATGTGAGTTCTGAATTTTCTGAGTTCTAGCAATATTAAAGCTACTTAAATGTGAATCATAAACAACGTCACAATAATCAAAACAGGACTAGATTAATGCATTACACTTGTCGATTTTGATAAGTAAGTTTCAAGGAATTATATGATTTTTGCAGACATTTTGAAATATGTTTAGTAAATTTAAAATCATTATCAAGATAAAGACCCAAGTTTTTGACATCATCAGAAACTGGGATTCTATCCTGGCCTACTAATAAATTTACTTCATTAGAAATTTCTAAACCTATCTTCTATAGCAGAAACGTCAAAAATAACAATTTACGTACTGGCTACTTGAAATATAACGATTCTCATAATACAATGAAGTTTATTATGCCATTTATGTAGTAGTACTATACATGAAATAAAAATTAAGCGCCGACTTGACAACTTTGGCCCGCTCTACAAGTCGTAATTTTAGTCGCATATCAATTTATAATAGGTCAAATTGAAGCTATTTTCAGCCTCTATAAGTTTGATAATGACTACTTTTTCGCTAAATAGCAATAGAAATGAGACACAAGCCCAGAAGCTAAAAACAAATCTCGACTCTTTCACGCTCTCCTTTCGCTTTCGATATCTCCACAAATATCGCTCGTACGCGAAAAAGTAATAGAACATAAATAATTGTAGAGCATTCAGAATTCTAAAAAAGATGTCTAAATTATTTTCACGTAGTGTTAACGGGGACCGATTTATCGCAAAAAAATCAAACGCACTCATTTATCAAGATTGCGGAAATAGCACATAGGAAATCTTGGTCGACAACTTGAAGTTAAGCTTTGCTGGACTCCCCAAACACCCCAAAAAAGGAATTTAAAATTTCGGTTCACTTTTTAGCAAAGGCCTTATTTTTGGCCATAGTAACTGGACTATATCACTCGTGGGAAGTAGTGAGGTATTCTGGCATGTAATCTGGAGTGCTCAAATTTTAAATGTGCCCATTTTGGACAGATTCTTGAAATAAGAATGTCTCCATTGAGTATTCAAATTTAATAATATTCTTTCCATAAGAAGTGCGCGTAACGATGAAGTAAAAAACTAGATTTAATTAATTGCAAAGTAATGTCTGAGGCTGAATTAATTTTGCCTTAATGTCGACGTTCTTTGTCTTCTTTAGCAGAAAGTGCTAAATAGATCAAAACGAACTATAACTAAAGCAATGATCGAAAAATGTATAGCATGATTTGCACCTCTCACAAAATGGAGTAGAAAAATACGAAAACAGTTTTCCATAACTTGAGTAGTTTATTCTTAAATGCAATTTGGTAGGTATGTTAAAATCCTTGTGTATGTGCCACTATGTTGTTCTTGCAGCTTATATTCATAATCACCAAAGTAACTAAATTGGAAAGTGTGATAAAAATAAAACTCACAAAAGAGGGATAAATGTTATGTAATCGTTAAAATGTAACCTTTATATTTTTATAATTCTGGACAGTTTATTAAAATAAGAATATTTTTATTGAGTATTCAAATTTAATAATATTTTTTTTTCCATAAGAAGTGCGCCTAAGGATGAAGGAAAAAACTAGATTTAATTAATTGCAAAGTTATGTTTGAGGCTGAATTAATTTTTTCTTAATTTTAACAATTATTTAGCAGAAACATTTATCACTGTTTAGATAGAGCTAATCGTTTAATTTAATAAAATTTACATGTATAGTTAGAAAGTGTTAAACATATCAAAATTGGAACTTAAACTAAAGCAATTTTCGAAATAAGTAAAATCGCACCGTGCTTCGGACCTCTCACAAAATGGCTAGCTGAAAAACACGAAACCCATCTTGAGAGTTTTACGTGTCGTTTCTATTGGAATCGTTTATTCTTAAATGTCTTTTCTTATGTTAAAATCCTTGTGGATGTGCCACTAGGTTGTCCTTGAAGCTTACGAGTATATCATAATGACCAGAATAAATAAATTGCAGGGCTGTAGATATTTATTACGAGAGCTTGCATGCGGCCACAAGGATGTGTACTTGTAATTAAATAATTATAACTGGCATTAAAACTGACCTTACACAAAATCCAATGATTTGTGTGTGCCTACTGGCACCGGAAAGCTTTGCTTTAACATCTTGCATAATTACTCGTACATAAGCACTTCTGTGTGGGATGTTGAATTGTAGAGCTGCAAAAAGTGAAATAGTTATCCTGGTTGTGTAACAATAAATGTTTGTGTATGTTTTGCGTATATTTTATAATAAATTATTATTGGCTGGCTTTCCTTACCTCTGCTCTGTAAATAGTAACACTCAAATGTGAAAAGTGACATCCAAAATACAGCATGGTAAACTTCACCTGGCTGATATTCCCAATTTACTTTGAGTTCACAAAACTGTTTTAGTTTTCCGCTGAATTTAAGTATCTACTCATTTTAAGCAACAAGCATTTTTAAATATGTTACTTTTGATCAGTTTTACACGCTAAAAATGAAAGGCTATTGAAAACTAAAAATAGTTTTATTAAAATAAGTGTGTTGTAGAATTTAATCGATAAACTTTACGAAAATGAATGGAAATAACAGAAAATGGAATGAAAACGAAAAAACTTCCACATTTTCTCTCAGTCACTTGGGTTGCATACAACCGGCTTAACACCAGAAATCTTCTATTCAAATATATCGCTCATGTGTAGGAGAGGCTTTTACTGAATCTGTTATAGATATTAACAATATACGTTTGATTATGAGCATTTTAACAACACGAGTTTGATTGCCAACGTATTTCTTTATACAAAAAGAGTGCGGTAATGCTCATTACCGTACTGAGTGCGGTAATATCTATCCTGCTATGAAGCTCTTAACGATACTAAAATTAATTTGGTCAAGAGTCTATAACAACACTGATGAAGATAAATTAAAATTAATATGTCTATGTACTTCTGTTGGATTATTTGAAATATTTTTACTTCAGCGTAATATCATGTAAGCAAGAATGCGGGGTCGTTACCATAAACGCATTCAAGATGTGCTGACTGCAGTTGGGTTAAGCAATAACCCGTTCAATCTGAGTAATTTTAACATTTGATTTTAATTGACTTCGAAGCGCGGTAAAATACTGGTTTATAAAGAACAGAACCTCTGAAACATGCATTTGCTGGTGCTCATTACATTCTACAACTACAGTGCTTGTACTATGATATTGCTGCAGATGCACACAAAACAATAGTAATTATACAGATGCCAAATTGAATAAAACTTTCATATATTACTCTTCAGCAAATTTTAAATGTAAATGTAAATTATTTCTTGCCCAACAGAAAAATACAATTTTAGGACAAACCTTCTTTATAAAATCCATAGTATGGATACTAACTATATCAATGCGCCATATTCTAACTTGGACCAAACAAAAGCAAAAAACATTGTTTTAAGCGCTAAAAGCTTAGCTTCGAATAATGAATCCTAACATACTCATTGCAGATCTGACTATAAATACTATGGTGAGTGAAAGTAAATTTGTGGTCAAGATTGATAACTAGATCAGTAACTGATACACAACGATCTGATGGAATAATGTTACAAGTATAGGAATAAACTATTGAATGTAGTTTACGGATATAAGTGACTACTCTACACTTAGAAACATTGAGGTGTAAACAATTGGTAACACACCACTCATGAACTTGGCCAATTTGCGCTTGAAGCAACTCGCAGCAATCTTTTAACCTATCAATAACAGAAAATATCTTAAATCATCAGCAAATAATAATTTTTGACATGATACAGTCTCAACTAAGTCAATGACAAATAAAAGAAATAAAAGTGGCCCCAATATAGATCCTTGAGTACACCTGATGTTGCTACAAAAAATACAGAATTAAAACTGTTATGCGCTACGCACTGTAGGCGATTTTTGAAGTATGATGTGAAAAATACTAAATCAAAGCTATGCAGTTTAACAATTTACTTCAGATACAGCCAGTTTTCTGCAGTTATATTTCCTTTAATATCGAGTCTTATTGATGTATGAAATCGTTAGTGGTTAGAATGCAGAACTAGGTTAGTTCTTAAATTACTTGACTAATGGTACTAAAAACATAAATAATACTTTCAACATATTAAAGCACCATGGGAAGCACTGTTTCCCATGCAAAATAAAATTATAAAGGTAAAGGAAGCTGACAACTATCTCACCTGCAACTCTTAGTTTTTATTCTATTCATTAACATTTTTAAAAATATTTTGAACGTTCCAGTAACTATTTTACTAAAAATTATTTTTTTATATTCCCACGACATTTAGTGTATTTGTTTCTTAGTTGAAAACAACGTTTGATCTCTAGGTCTAGAGCTCCAATTACAAAAGGTAAAATTAGTATCTGCTATAGAAACTGATTGTTATCAAAGAATAAACATACTGAATTAATGTGATTAATAAAACGTGGCAGTTGCAAGGTAAATTTTGACAGCTTGTTGCTACTAATTAGTAGAGCTTTTCCCCAATCTAATCTAATCTGCAAATATAAACATAGCGCTGAATATAAAACTATGGCAAGCTAATTCGCTTTTATGTATCAACTGTGATAGCTACTTCTCGAAGGCTTCATTCTAAATTGCAGTGTTATATACGAACGTGGGTGCGCTCCGTGCACCGATCACGATTTATAAGCTCCATTATTGACGTCCATTTGACCCTTTTGCGTAAGTAGCTTCTATTATTTATCTACAGGCACGGCTTTCACAACGCATACACGCATTGTCATAATAACTTTGCATGCATTGTTCTGCCGCCGACAAAAATTTCATGTTTTAACGAGCTGTTTCGCTAATTCAACAATGGCGCATTGTTCCTCGGAAACGCATTTAGCTGCATTTTCCAAAGAAAGGTTCCTGTGCACATTTGCAGAGCCCGCAACTCACTTTCTTTACTGCCGTCCGGCCTGACAAGCCAAATTGCGTGAATGACGCTATTTCGCAATTTAGCGCGGCGTTTCCAGCCACAACATCACAACAAGCGCATAATCTTGTGTGAAATGGCTTTTCACTCGTGCGGGTGCACCGGTTTGCACAACGAATTTTCTCGACGCAGTGGAAAACTTTTGTTTACTCCGTACGAATTTATTAAGTTATATATTTAGCTCCGCCGATTATTGCGGCCTGGAAGTTTAAAACGTTCATCCATTATAGGAATCTTTACGATTATTGAAGGTACTTGTGCGGCTCCATACTTCTAGTGCCAGACGTACAGATTATTTCCATATTTGGTAATTAGCACTAACCGTTGAGCTTAAGGTCATGCTGGTTTAAAACGGGGTTTAACCTGCGACTCTCCTACTTACGAGCTGCTACATTTTAAGTTTTGTGAAAAGCCGCAAACTTTTCGGAACTGCTGTTGGAAATAATTATAGCTCTCAGTTGCAACAGCCGTTAAGTTAGAAGATGGTCCTACTAATGACCAAATTGTCCTACCAAAGAATATTAATCATTACGGATACGGCTGGCTTGCCATAAATTACTGAGCTTCCTTCTGGTAATTTGGAATAAGTTTACGTTGGCCGTTAATGAAACCTGCAGCAGAGTGAAGCTGACAAATAAGCGGCAAGAATTAACTTAATTGTATTTTCTAGAAAATCCCGAGAAACCTACCTGGAATTATCCAACTACAATAAATTATTGTGTTAACATTCTTCAGCATGAGGCGGAAGCCTATAGATCACGTTCTGTGTTAAATTGTTGTAGTACACATGTTGTAGTACACGTGTTGCACTGCACGTGCCTAACAATATTTTTTTGCAGATTGTTATTGTTTCCCTTCTAATTAATGTAATACGGTTATTCTTCTTTTAATAAACTGTTATTGTTGTTTTTAGTCACGTGTTGATTCCAAAATTAGTTTCGTTTGAACTCAAAAAATACCGTTATTAAAAACGTAAAATGTTGTTACCAACCCTTAGTATAGTCTACCTCTAAAGATTTAATAACAATTAATAAATAATTAATACGTTTGACGTCACACAACTGAATCGATTTCGAAACCATGAGTGTCAATTAGATTGAAAGTAATATTTTTTGGTTCTTCGACCCGGATAACATTGAGTGAGTCGCATTAGAGTTAACAATGTGTCTGAATGGTTCCTTACGTCGGCCAGTATGAATATTTCCAAATAATTAGTGTCAAAATATTGAATGTTTTATTAATATTTATATTTTCACGAGTGCAGCCTGCTATAATTTGCAATCAATGTGGTAACTGAATCTTCAAGGTTTAGTTTTCAGAAGCATTTTTCAAGAATTAGTCATCTTTATCGAATTAGGTCAAGGGCATTTGTTGCAAAAAGAATCCATTCTGCAATTTGTGGAATTTTTTGTTAGTAGCGTATATACATAAAACCTAATTGGGTCGCCGCTGGAGGCCCAAAAAGCGAGTTTATAAACCTAATATTAGCTGCAGGCCTTTAAGAATCGAAATAACATCCACCCAATAATCGCAATGGCATAGTTCATCGACAGCCTTGGTGAGAGTGCCAAAATATCCCACATATTTATCGGCCACCTCTGTCTCGCTGTCAGCATAACACTGCATCACGATGTATCATTAAACGGTTAGCTGTTTATGAACCCAAAATTTTAATTGGAAACTTTCTTCTAAAATTACAGATTGTGTGGTACGGGTTTGAAAAATACTATTCGTCCTCGATTTTTCGTATTATTTCTTTTACTAGCCCATTCATTTCCATGTGCTAAAATCATAATGCGTGTTATTTGGCCCAGATACATTCTACTAGTGTTTCCATATATTACTGCTGTTGACAGCAAGAGCATTTAAATGTTCAAAAATAATAGACAGAAAAATTGTATGATAATTTGGAGTCTTCCGCCGCTTGTCACGGGGCGATAAATCGATTAAGATTATAAGTTTCTTGAATAGCTTTGAATAATATTTTTAATTGTATGGAGTGTGTTTTAATTTATTCCAAAATAAAAAATATGTTACAGTGAACTTCCATGAAACAAACCAACATTTTTATAATTCCGTTATCATGTATATACGTATAAAAGCCAGTGAAGCTGCGTCCGTCCGCTACGCTGTATCTTCACAAATCGAACTTACTTCGTTTCGATCTTACTTCCCTCAGCACCATCTAACGGCAATGGCACAGACTTTACTACTGGAGCATACTGCACGTGACTTTTTTTGGTCTTCATGAGTTTAAATAAGTGATTAATGTCAGCATATCGTATGGTTGTAAAACGACTGCCTATTTATTAATTTTAATACAGGAACTGAACCAAATAATATAAAGACAGACTGAAGAGTTTGTCTAGGATAGGCGGTGCAGAGGAGAGACTGGAAAAATAGGTGCACCACCAGCCTAGAAAAAGGGAGAAGAAGAAAGACTGAAGGTTGTCAAAATCTCTTAAGGTTGAAACAGTTGATAATAGTCTTTTCCCTTCCCGTCCAATGGGCGTATTAAACTAATTTCGTAATATTGTCTAAATTTGTATCCAAAATTTAATGTTGTCGGTTTAGATCGACTCTTATTCTACATTAAAGCATCTTGTTATAAGTTTCTAAAAAACATTAAGATACTTACACTTTCTTAATTATGAATTTTTAAGTTAAAAAGAGACACATCGTATGTAATATTATCTATTTTGAATAACATCTCTGAAATGTATAAAAAATTCAATTGTTAATTCAACCAACTGGAAGCATATGCAGTAAAAATCAAAAGATTGTAGTTAAATCATTGGTTTACTTTCATAGCTAGCTAAGAAGTATGACATTTTAATTTTTTGTAGCATAATTAGTCTTGGTCCTGTTTTAAAGAAAACATTTATTTGGAAGTGACTTTAACTGAGCTTAGCAGGTGTGATTCATATGAATATGGCATATTTTGCACCGACTATTGGAATAAAACAAATATAAGTATAAGACTTATACCAAAGAAGACTAAAAGGTTACATCGAAAACAATACATAATTCCAAATGAAAGCCCAAAAGCTCAATGGTCCAAAACAAAACCCAACATAATAAATGCTTTAAAGGAGGCATTACGAACAAGAAAAATAAACACAATACAAGAACCGAAACATCGAACACTATGGTTCTGCCCAGAAGTGAAACAGTTAGCTGCAACTAAAAGAAAGGTATGTCTAAAATATCAAGCAGTTAGAACAATCGATGAATTTGAGAATTACAAGTCAGTCAGAAATAATATAAATGCAAAACTAAGAAATATCAAAAATAATTATTCGGAAAGATATAGGTACAGGTTTAGAAAGCGACTTATACGGACGCTAAAAATAATTTTGGAGAATGCTAAGGAATCAAAGAAAGAAAGTAAAAGAATATGGACAAACACCACCATCTCTGACGATACACGGGTAGATTACTTAGGAATGCTTTACATTACTCAATATACAACAATAGTAGAAGAGCCAGAAGTTATACGAATTATAGTAAACAAGCAACCCAGTGAGACAAATGTCTCATTTAAAAAAACAAAAAAGACCGTTTTTCAAATAGAACGCGTATTAAATAAAAACTGTACCCAGACCTGGAAGGTGTCAAAGTGGTTGCCTAACCGATCGACGTTTTAAGGTCGCAGCTCCGTTTGGCTGCTGAAACATTTTTATTTAATACGCGTTCTATTGAAAAACGGTCTTTTTTGTTTTTTGTAATTTCTCGAAAACCGGAAGTGTCACGTGACTGAAATTCGGTTGCTGACCTGACATGACCATTCCAAACATATAACTTTCATAACTTTTTTCTCTATCTCTTACGGTTTGGCTGCTGAAACAGCGTCCCGGACGGACGGACGGACAGACAAGTCTATTAGATAAAGGATATTGATAAAGGAGAAGTTGCTATAGTAATTTGTACAATAGTTTTGAAAGTCATACTTTTTTCATGAATTTGCAGTTTGATTAACGAGCGACTTTCAAAACGTGTTGTACACGTAGTTTTTGCATAGTGATCTGTTGTAGCTCGAAATTTAGTCAAAAAGGACTTCGGAATTTACAACTGTCAAATTGACATTTCAATAAAATAGTTAAAATAGTGTATTTTTTTCACGATTTTGCGTTAAAAAGACGACTTTCATGATCACTATGCAAAAAAGGAATTTAAACTATTGAAAAACAGAAAATCACCGGAAGAAGTCGGCGTATGAACACACCACAAATGAACAAGTAAAATATGGTGGGGAAGCGCTAGAAGACCAATTAACACTAATGCAAAACATATTCCAAACTTCGACGATACCGGATGATTGAAAACACCACAATTCCAATATTCAAACAAGGAGAAAAACAAATTCCGGATAATTATCGGGAAATTAACCTATTAAATTCCAAGCTCAAAGTTACAACTAAAATTATTACCAAGAAGCTAAATGAAATAATTGAATTACGCGATGAATAACAAGGATTCCGTTCCAATAGATCGTGCACTGATGCAATATTTCTAAGTCACGTTGCAGGAATGGCACTTGAATTTAACAAATCAACGTTCTTTTGTTTTGTCAATATAGAAAGGGCGTTTGATAACCTTCAACTAAGCCATGTAAGTGAAGTATTGTTTCAAAATAACGTACCAAACGGTTTAATCTCCGTGATACGAGAAATATACAGGGTGTTAATTAAGTACGTAGACAAACTTAAGGGGTGATTCCTTGATCAATTCTAAGATAAAAAGTTCAGACAAACATACGACCTAAACGGCTTCGTTTTCAAGATACAGGATGTTGAAGTTTGAATAAAATTTTTTTTTTCAAAAATCTGGTGTAGGTTAGTATTTCATAAAGCGGCATTGTTTGGCCAAAATAAATGTAATTTATTTTCACCAGTGGCGAGCATTGGGGCCACGTCAGTTACCTTATTTTAGAAAATTCTGGTATGCCACTGTTTTTTAGCCAATACGACAAGTTTTTTAGCTTTATCCATTGAAACTATACAGAAGATGTATCTTTTATTTTTTTTATAGAATAAACCTTTTTCGAGAAAAACGGAAAATCTGTAACAGCAATTTCGTTCATTGGTCGTTAATGGGACCTAGACAGCTTCGTTTTCAAAATACAGTTTGGAGAAGTTTTTAAAAAATATTATTTAATATCAAACAATCTTACAATAGCTACAAAACTTTGGCTAGAAAACAGTGGCGTGCCAGATTTTTCTAAAATAAGGTAACTGAGGTCGCCCCGATGCACGCCACTGGTGGAAATAAATTAAACTTATTTTGACCGAACCTACACCAAGTTTCATTAGAATACCTTCTGCCGTTTTCCAGATTTTGAAAAAAAAATTATTCAAACTTCAACATCTTGTATCTTGAAAACGAAGCCGTTTAGGTCCCATGTTTGTCTGAACTTTTTATCTTAGAATTGACCAAGGAATCACCCCTTAAAGTTTGTCTACGTACTTAATTAACACCCTGTATAGTAACAACTATGTACAAATTAACACACCCACAAGATTAATAGCGGAAAAATACACGTTACAAAAGAGATTAGGCATGAAGACTCGCTCAGCTCTCTTTTGTTTCATGAATTAAATAATCAAATGGGAAATGAAGAAATTTGTTTGGTGTGTTACGTAGACGACGCAATCCTTATTGTCGAAAACAAAGATGATCTGCAGCGACTACTTTTCCAATTTAGCAATGCACGTGAGGAATTTGCTTTACATATTTCCGAGAAAAAACAAAAACAATGACCGTGTGCAAAGAACCGCCAAGAAGTAAGCTAGAGATAAATGGAAGTATGCAAGTGATGTCAATTCAATACTTGGGAACTACTATCATCGGGGTCTTAACGACAGAAGTGACGCATCAAGCACAAAACGCCACTAAAGTCCAGAGTGATTTTTTTTTAAACTAAATTGCAGCAGGTCCTGGAGAGCCTGAATCAGATGTGTCTGCATTAAGCTATATAGTTTATCACTTCATAATTTGACATAAAAACTTTATTCCAATTTAAGCGTTAATTCAAAGCGGTAGACCAACGGTACGTACTCTGTACAAGCTGTAGAAAATACTAGGCAAATTATGGGCGAAGAACTTTTGACTTCAATTCGACGTCTTTCGCGAGTTGATTTGCCATATTTAACAACCAGAAAGCTTCTGAATACGAATTTAAATCTTTTCCCTTAACGTGTAACTCCTGTACATCAAATATTACATGCAGATATGCCCCGTCCAGAACAATAGTGTCGATGGTTCCTTAATAGCTTTCCTGATGACGATGCTTCGAAGATTTTTTTTTTTCGGATCAGGCATGTTTTTACTTATCAGGATACGTAAATTCCTAAAATATGAGAATTTGGGCTGCGGCAAACCCACATTCCTATAGAGAGGCACCACTTCATCCACAGAAACTTGGAGTCTGGATTAGCATTCGTAGAAGACGAATTGTGGCACCGATATTTTTCCAAGGAACTATTACTGTATTACTGTATG